>JAECUM010013647.1:0-88610 GCA_016617855.1 Megalonaias nervosa
TCGTGTAACGGGGTCTGCCATATTGGTCTTCTTCCCGTCAACCCTGTCCCGTAACTAACAGTCGTTTACACGCATACTTGTAATGGCTACCAAACTTTCCATTTTGAAAGTACAGTTGTGGTCGGTAGTGATAATAGCAAAGAGAATTCTGAAACATTCATGAAACACATACTATAAAGTGACTTTTATGCTTGTTTATATTTTACTTCGTTTCATCTCTTCTTTCTCTGCATATAGTTCTCTAAATATTAATCCGCCAAAGTGAATATCTTCGGATATCATCAGTCTTTCGTTCTTAATGCACTTCTAAAGGTAATGAAAAGAATTTGCCATTAGCTACGTATCATAAATAAACTTTATATGTATGCATAAATGGATAATATGTTGATTGTAAGCATGCAAATTATTGTAGTTGAGGTGTGCGTTTCCGTTAGTGTGAGAGAATACATTTCCCGCAAAAAACAGTTGCTTCAAATTAAGAGAAAAAACCTCTAACAAAGTCAAAACTGATCAGGTGAGATACAAGATGGGACATCGTTCAGTTCTATTGGATGTCACAAATCGTGAATGTTAAACTATGTATAGCGCAACATGCTTAACAACGGCGTACATGACATGAATGCATGTATATATCTATACGTTTTTCTGCATTAGACTCTACGGTGTGTCGAATAAGCCGTGTATAGGGAATGAGTTGATACTTGTTTTGTGCAATTATATATATATATATATATATATATATATATATATATATATATATATATATATATATATATATATATATATACTATATATATATATATATATATATATATATATATTACTGGTGATTTAGTAATATTTTTCTGTATTTGTGATAGCTGGTTATTTATGTTGTTTTGTGTATGACATTTTAACATTAGGTAACTAAGTCTAATGATTGTACATTGTCGTTATTTGCATAGACATTGGGTGCTTAAGATGTCAGGACACAAGAAGACAGCTTAATATGGTCTACATAAAGTGGAAATATTAAACCAAAATCTTAGATTCCGTGAAGTTAGCCTTAATCCCATTAATTGGATACCAATAGAGTGGTCAGTAATTTAAACTCAAGAGCCAATAATTAATAACGGTAAGGAACATTTTCTATTATAAATTATTCTTTCTGCATATTCACTGCTAAATGTTGCATGATACTTAAATGGGGCATCCATATTACCATAATTTTAGCTACTTCTTCACAATCAGAGTGCCACCCCATCAGCCACCTGTTTTGAATTACCTTTCGCCAATAGCCTCTAGAGGAAGGGCAGTAAGTTAAATTTAATGTGCGTCTGAAATGTCGAATCACTGAGCTGAACATTGGTGCTAAAGTTAATATGCTGTACTACACGAGCTGGGGATTGTTTTTGGCTATCTGAACAAAAGTACCTGTTCCAGCCGATAATTAGCTTCCCAAAAAGATAGTGCTGTTCACGTGCGAATGCTGCAGATAGAGTTGGGGCAAAAATGGCGACCTCTTGAGTGTCATCTTGCCGCAGTATGTAATCTACGGCTAAAACATGGCGTCGTCTTATGTCCATCATCTTATTTCTGTTGAACCGATTATAAGCTGATGTTACACTTTAGTCGAATTATTGACGTCAGATGACGACAAACAAGGTCGCCAAAATCGCCCACCTGCCATCAAAGTGAAACGTGTTCTGCTTAGAGCACAGCCTAAACACAGCTAGGTCATGCAGAGACCTTTATCAGGGGCGAAGCTTCATTAAGGGTTGTTGAGGTACTCTGATTAGGAAGAGCTGGTTATTGGCTACAAATAATTGTTAATAGTGATGTCCCATTTTTATTGATGTCCCGTTTTTTCAGTTAAGCATCATGCAATAATTAGCAGTGAGTGTGTGAGAGAATAGCTTATTTAAAAAATATTCCATACCTTTTTGGCCACAGGATTTGATGCAATATATATCAATATGGAATCTGTATGTAACGAAATAACCTGACACGGACTAAAATGGATTTTAGTCAGTCCTGAACAACCTTGACAGTAGTTCTTCAAAGAAAGATAGGCAGGCCTATATTGGCTATCAGCTGCATTTTATGATGACGACAATAACATAATTGTCCATGTAATTTGGTATCAATGACACAAACTTTAGTCCCAAACATTATGAATATCCCAAAATAAACAGTCTGGAATATGTTATCTGTTCACGTTTTGTCCGTACATCTATCTATCTATCTATCTATCTATCTATCTATCTATCTATCGCTAATTCAGTGTTCTATACTTTATTGATTAATGGCTCTTGAGTATAAATCTCTAACCATCTTATTTGCATCCTAGTAATGGGTTGAAGGCAAACAGCAAGACTTTGGTCTAAATACTTCCCCTTCATTTAGACCACCAGCCACATTCTTAAGCACCCAATGTCAACGTGTATATATATTGTATATATATACTATATATATATATATATATATATATATATATATATATATATATATATATCCGTATGACACACCGTAGAGTCCAATATTGGAAAGCACATAGATATATACATGCATCCATCTCATATTCACCGTCATTAAGCAGGTTGCGCAATACTTAGTTTAACATTCACGATCAGTGACAATCGTGGCATCCAATAGAACTCAACGATGTCCCATCTTGTAAAGTATGCAACTGGTCCTATATCTCACCTGATCAGTCTTTGATTTTGTTAGAGTTTTCTTTTCTTTAATTTGACTCACGCTCTTACTTCGTGGGAAGTGCCTTCTCACACACTAGCGGAAACGCATACCACAACGACAATAGTTCTCATGCTTATATCCCATGTATGCATACTTATAAGGCATATTTAGGATAAGTAGCTAATGGCAAGTACTTTTCATTATCTCTAGACGTGTATTAAGAACGAATGTCTGATGATACCCGAAGATATACACTTTGGCGGATTAATATTTAGAGAACTATATGAGGTGAAAGAAGAGATGAAACAAAGCAAAATATTAACAACCTTATAAACCATTTTATAGCATGTATCTCCGGTGTGTTTCGGAATTCTCTTTACTGTTATCAGTACCGACCACAACTCTGCTTTCAATATGGAAAGTTTGATAGCCAACAAGTTACAGATATGCGTGTAATATGACTGTAAGCTAAGAGACAAGGATGACTGGAAGAAGACTAATATGGCAGCCCCCCATTAGATGTCATTTTGATGTTTGCCACATGCATTGTACACAAGGTCAAGTGGATATGAAAAAATGTAACGCTCGTTTTATCTTGCTTAGTCTTCTTGCAACAATATGATTGCAATGCAATAATTCAATACTACCCTATGCCGTGTTATTGCGTTCAAAATGCAATCTCAACTTGCCTATTGTACATCATATACATATTGTCCCTGAACATTTAATTGACAGTTTCTTTATGTTACTAATTTAAAACGTTTCACTTATTACTTACAATATTTTTTATTTGGCCATACCATGCCCACCCACCTGCTAAGCCTATTCATATTACCAATAGCTCCTTCTTCCAAGTTAGGCAGTTGGTGTCAAAGCCCACTTTGTGAAAATGTTCCCGATTATCCACCTTCCAGTATGTACAAATATTTTTCAAGAACTGCAGTTTCCATCCGATTCGCGAGTGGTTGTGATTTCAAGTCTTCATGGATCCTTTGTTGCAGTTATTGCTTTTTATTATTATTTATTGTCTATGTTACTGTTACTATTGCTACTAATATTACTTACTATTATTATTATTATTATTATTATTATTATTATTATTATTATTATTAAGCCCAAAATGAAGCCGGAATTTGCAAAATACTGCCTGACATGGCTCTGATCAGCGCGTGCAGCATGTACATGGTACAGGGGCTCTTCCTCGGACAAATAGATTGTTTAACGGCATGTCACAATCGTGATACGGATTCTCTAGTGCGAGACTACTGCGGATGCTTCGATTCAAGTATGTAGAACCTTTCTGTTTTGCAGATTTAAACTGTCTGTCTGTCCGTCTCATTGGTGTCAACCTTTGCTTTGCTTTAAAAGTCGTCTTTCCGCAGGGTGTATTTAGATCACTTAAGTAATTTTCAAGATATTCTTTGAACCGATGAATTTGGTACAGAAATAACGTGTCATCTTAAAATATTTCGCAAACGAAACGCAGCAGGAGAACAACGAACACCGTATGGTTGAAAACCAATCAAGTAAAGGAAACGTTTGCGATAATAGGTCATTTTCAGGTTTTAAAGCATTATTTCGTTCAAAATACAATTGAATATACATACGTGTATCGTAGTGCTTTTGAAATGAGGCGAATCTGTCTCCCCTATACTATAAATAATATATGTAAATTTGTGAAAGTATACAGTCACTTGGAAGAAATTATTTTCATTCGTGAGTACTGCTTTGTTCAGTATTTGGCTTCGTCTCACATACAAGTGTTACAAAATATGCTATCTGCATACATTTCTCTGCAAAAAGTATGCAGAATGCTGCTATTCTAGTTCACTCGGTTCATTTTTCAACAGCTGAATTTTTTAAAAGTTGTTATTTCGATTCATCTCATATACTTTTTCAATCTTTATTTCATGATTTTGCTTTCGCCATTAACAGATAAAAATACAAGCCATGGATGTTTATATTAAATAAAGCTATTTTGCTAAGAATCCGGTTTAGTTACGGATTCTTTTCCGAACTTCGCACTTCTTGGTGTTGGTTTCTTGCTTGTCATCAGCTATGTTTGCACTGCTTGAGGTTGTGGAAAATGCGACATCGAAATCCATGGGATTTTTTTTCCATTTTCCTGGCATTAAATTAGATATCCCAAGTTTTACGTGCAAAATGAGAAAAATTATTCTCGATATTCATCTGTGAGGAACTTTTATTTTCTTTTGAAGTTAACGAAGTATTAGCCAGCAGCATTTGTATATCATATGCAACTCTACTGACCGAGTTAAGACAAAGAAAATACCTTCAGGGTTTAATTTATTGGTGTTGTACAAGATAGATACTTCAGCAGCAAATAGGTGGACTAGATCTATTTTCTAAAATTTTAATATGTATGGTACGCATAAAGACGCTAAGAAACTAAAATTATTTACCCTAACAAAATTGAATTTAAATAATGTGAAATAAAGTAACTATAATGTCTTTGATTCCTTCATAAAATCTTAATACCTGATGCCAACTATATATTATCAAATATTTGCCACACCAATATATGTTTATAATACAGTCTTGATATGCGTTTATGATGTAGTCTTAAAAAAGGCTTATTTAATTATCTTAATTCATTAAAAGTTGACATGCAATTAGGAATTTTTTTTTAGCTTCAAATACATACAAAACGTTGTGTTCAGTACAGTTTAGCAAAATCGATAGAAATTCGACTAATCTTTCTAAACAAACAACGAAGTCAGAGCAAGGAGCCCATGGTGGATAAAAAGCATTTTCCTTGTTGTAGTAAGTCTACCACGGAACGCAGATCACCAACATCACCACATTTTGTCGACCACTACGGAAGATGTTTGTGCTTACCTTTGTTCTATTCAGATGGGTGGAGACGCTTGTGGTTGCAGTAAACCAATACTCGGCGGCCGGAAGTGACGAAGTACATCGCGGGAAGTGACGTTAGACATACGTCCAACGCAATTCAGCTGCATTATATTTATTAAATATCATAAACAGATCTATAGACCATTTTTTGTCAATTTGATCTTAATGCATTTACAATGATTCAAGAACATTTCATGTTATGTGATACTCATTTTAATGAAGAATATATTTAGGGTTAAAAATAAAAAAAAAAATCATACGACAAGAATAATTTTCTATGTGGCGTTTTCTCTTTCTTGAATAGCATTTCTTCTTCGTTTTTCTTACTTGGATTGGAATACAAAAGAGATTAATCTCTCTTGGTCTATATAAATTGACTTATCGCAGTTGCTTTGACAATTTCTTCGCTCACGTTTGATGGATTTTGTGTCTCACTGGGATGCATTTCTGTAACAAGATCTGTGCGGAATGAGTCGTGTTTTCATGGAAATGATACGGCTTGGAGGACTAGGTTGTCAAAACTTTTATAAAAGGTGTACTTTAAAAACAAATTTCTCGCTAAAATGTAAAATGGTCTATTAGTTGAATTGGAAGAGGTTACACTAAAAACGTCTAAGAAGATAAATTTACTTAAATTTTCTTCTTTTCTTCAAGTTTTTCTAAAGACAAAGGAAATGACGTTAAGGATATTTATAAGTTTAACACAGTTCACGGGCTCTACTCACTTAGAAAACATACAAAAGAAAAAGGATAAATATAATAAAATTTTCAATCACAATTGTCACAACCACAGTCAGTTTTAGGTTTAACCGGAATGGTGTCATGTTCTTAATAAGAACATCGTCTTTTATGGGACGCATTTCCAGAAGAGTAAATGGAATGCAAATAGAGATTTTCATTGAGATCTTAAAGACAACATTTTGGCTATTTTCTATTCATTTTGTTTCAATCATTCAATTACATGATGATAAATTAAGTTAATTTCAGTCTGTAACAGATTTAAATTTATTCCCGAATCGTTAATTTGTTGAAAATAAATTATATTTAACGAAGGTGAAAATATGCGAAACGGTTTACTTTGAAATATTAGACGAATTTATGTGTGTTCCAGGAAGATGGGAATAAAAATTTGACTCTTTTATGCGTAAATGTGTATAACGTGCAAACGCTACACCATCCACTGCTTGCTTTGACAATGAATGTTGCAGGCGCCCAGGTGGTCAATGAGTTAAAACTTTGACAGCGAGCTTTACAGGCAAGCAGAGGTCCATTGACTTAAAGCTTAGACAACGAATTTTACAGGCGATCCCCTCTCAGTAGTTAAAGATAAGACAAGATGTCGTGTCCAAAGATTTGCTTCCAAATTTGAATCTAAACTTAGATTTCTTGATCTCATTATGGTTGTGCTGATACGCTGAAATTTATTCATGTCCAACGAATGACATCAAGTAGAACTGCTTGATTCTATGACGAATTTAAACCGATGCAAGATTTACAACGATGCACCTTTGCTAAACTGACCTGGTAGTAGTAAACTAAAAGGCAGATCTTCGACCAGAGCCTCAAGTCCCCCCACCACCCCTCCACCACCACCACCACCACCCTTGAGTCTCTGATCGAAGATCTGCCTTTTAGTTTACTACTAAAGATTTCATTAAGATATTTGTAAAGTTTTGATAAATTTCATTTGTCGGATTATTTATAAAGTTTAGACACAATTTCATATTGAACAATAGAATATTATATAATATGGGATATCCGTCAACAACAATCAGACATGTTGGATTTGATCTAACAAATTTTGTAAGAGATTTGATTCCATAAAATCAGCCTCATAATATATTGGCATAAAATCTAAAATAATAAGCGACTGTATCAAAAACGTTGGATATCATACATCATCAAAATATGGATCAGTATGGTTTTCGCAACTGAAAATGACGAACGAATAAGAGGTTGGTCAGATGATTTGATGATATTTATTGACAATATGATTGATATTTTATTTGATAATGATATTACTAAAGCTATATAATTTTTCAAACATTATTTATACCTCGTCACCAATTGTCAATGTTTCAGCTGTTGATATTAGAAATACCTCATCAAAACGATAATAGAGATAGAATTTTACTTTACCGCTCACACAGCGACGAGATTCGAACAAATCCTTTATTTGTGATTTGTTAAGAGGATATTTTTTGTCGATAAAATATACTTTTGACCGATCGAGATCGATAGTGAGTTTAGTGTATTTTTGTTTACTGATCGGATCATGAAAATTTTTAAATTCCGCTGATAATTTCTGACTCAATTGTTCAAGGTAATTGAAATACTCGCTGTTATCAGATCTGATAAGCGAAAGTTTTAGCTTGTCTCGAACTGCGGTAAAACATATACCTGATGTTTCATTATTAATTTTAACTGTCAACTGTTTGCCGTCTATCATTAGATATTTGATCTTGCTATTGTAGCTATTTGTCACTGTCAAATTTTCAAACATTATTTCTAAAGTTTAGATAAAATTTCATACCCTATCATTATCATAATCTTTTTCATACCTACTAACTCTCATTGGTAGAATATCTGTTAACATACTGTCAATAGTACGAAACTCGCGTATTAAATCGTCCATATCATATTTTATACCCCGTAGGTAAGATCGTATCTGATCAAGTAATTTTTTATAGGTGATACTAGCTGTTTTGCAGGCATTTTTTTGGTCACAAGTCGAGGTTCAATCTTTTTACACGCTGTTGTAAGAGAAACAACAACACCTGATATTATTAACAAAAACGGGTTTAATGATGCACCTCTCGAAATTATACCAGATCCGGTTAATAACAGCGGTAAATGTGATATTACTCGAAGTATTTTGTTATAATATTTATAACAATTTTTCACGCACCAAAGTTTTTTATGATAAAATTTGTAATATTGCATTAGCGCGTCAACATCTTGTTTTGGAATTTCTTTTGCAATGTGATTGAAATCAAATATATATTTTTTCATTATATAATATTAGTTTACAACAATGCTGGTTCTTGGTTTGATTAAGTAATTATTTGTGGTGTTTCAGCTACAAATTCCAAACACCACCAGTAAAACGTTGCGGTTATTGTTTGATCATCTGCTTCCAGTAAAAATATTTCTTCAGCATCTTTATTTAACACTATAGATACAACTCCAGAGAAAGCATCGGTTGAATGACGCCACGGAAATGTTGTAGTATAAATTTTAAACTTTGCAGAGCTAAAGATAGACAGTCTATACACACCAGTAACTTCTGCGGTGTGTTTGATAGTGTTATTTTGCTGTGACCATGTTGCTAATCCTGATGCTACTGTGTACACGATATTTTTAATCTGTCCGTATGGAATTTTAATCACATTAGTTTTTTGAACAATATTAGGTATTCCACTGACAATGTCGTTGAGTTTCGTGTTAATGTCAGCGAGTTTTATGTCAACGGTTGGTTGTTCCCCAAAAAATTCTTTAAAAGGCTTGTTTATATTTCTACGAAAATTTAAGAACGTTTCTACGTGTCTAGAAAAAGTAGCACTGAGTGTAGTCATTTCATCACCGATTGTTTATAATGATGTTGTTATTGGAATTTCCTTATCATCAACATACTTTTTCGTTGCAGCATCAAAATCAGATTCTGGTGTTCTAAGATTATTAATACCGTTGTTGTTGATGTTGAGAAATGCACGCATTATACCGCCGTTGACTAATACGTACTTAGATTCTTGATCGTCGACATATTTTTTTGTTGCGGCGTCTGTATCTGAGGCTGGGTTTCCAAGGTCTATAATTTTATTTCGGTTCATGATAATAATATCCGTGAATGAATCACCAGATTTTCTGACATAATCGTTAATTGACCTACCGGAATCTTGTATCTTACCTTGGTTTGTAAATGTAACAATATTATTAACAACCGCGGCGGGAATTCGCACAAGTACATCTGACAGTTGTACATTACTCGTCTTTAATCGTCCTTGTTTATCCTGGAAAACAACGACTTCATTTTGATCCACACTTGTGATATTTAATAAATTATCAATCTCATTTCTTAGCTGATCAAGAGTTGCGTATTTAGATAAGTCACCTTGATAACCTTCAGTCAATGAATCTCCTGTTAATGTTCCAAATTTTGTATAGTAGCTCATTATTTATTGTCCTACATAAAATTGTCAACATTAATTAGTTTAATATTACATAAAATTATATAACAACAATGGCGACGACATTAAACATTGATACAGTGCGGTTGGTGAAACATAAACATAACAATGAACTTCCAGATTGTCATTATCTTATTGTTGGGCGAACTGGATCGGGAAAAACAAATCTGCTTATGAACTTGCTTCTCGGCGATAATTTTAACTACGATCGAGTTTATATTTACACAATTAATCCACAGCAAGATAAGTACGAGCTACTAAGCAAATATAATGACAAACTTCGTGATGATCTTGAGGCTGCTGAAGATTTTTTTGTAATCAGACAACCAGATGATCTTGTTCCAGTTAATCAGCTTGACTCGGATGAACATAAGATAGTAGTTTTTGACGCTATTCCGCTAAATAATACGGAGATGAATAAAATAAGATCGTATTTTTCACTGTCACGTAATAAGAAATGTAATTCTATTTATTTAGCTCAAGGTTTTTATAATGTTGACAGATTTATTAGGCGAAATACTGGTTGTTTTATATTATTTCCGGGATTGGACAATGTTGACGTTAGAAGTATCCCGAACGAGCAATGCGGTGATGTAACAAAAGATAAATTTATCGAATTATATCATAAAGCTACAAAGGATAAATATAACTTATTCTTATTTAATAAACTTGTAAATGATCCGACTAAAATGTTTCGCTGTTGTATTGACATTTACTTGCAGTAATGTGTTTCCCACTTCTTAAAATTTTATAAAATTTATATATAATAATTATGGATAAACGAGCGAAATATAGAAAACATATAGAAGATCTAAAAAAAACTTGCTCAATCTCAAGCAGAATTTAAGCAAAAAGTGCAGCAAGCACGACGTGGACAAGTAACAGCTGCAGAAACAACAGCTATGATTCTCAAAGCAGTTACTGAAGCACTACTTGGAAAACAACCTGAAACTAGGACACTGTCAGACGAAGAAGTTAAACAACTTCAAGAAAAAGGTTTAGTCGGGCTTGTTAAGGAACAACAAGAAGCAGCTGCTGCAAAAATTATTAGAAGATCTGATGAAGAAAAGTTAAAGTTAGCTAAAGAACTTGTAAAACATATTGCTGATCCTGCTGCTAGACAAGCTGAACTAAGACTGCTATTAAATAATCCACTTTTACTTGAACAAAGATTATCAGAAAGAGTATTAGTTGATCCGATTGGAATTAGGTTAGGAGATATAGAGAAAAAAATTGAAAATTTTTTTCCAAGAGCATTATCACAATTTGAAATAGATTTAAAAAATATAAATAACAAAATAGAAGATGATGAGTATAAAATGTTTAACATAAGATATCGTTTTAAAGATTCGAGAATATACGATATTTTAAAAAAAGAATATAATGCTGACGAAAAAATTGCACAGGTAACGCAAATATCAGAGGATAATAAGAAACAGATTGATTTAGTAGTACCGGAAAATAGAGAATATTACAAAGCTATTGAAAAATACCGAGAAGGTATTATCGCCGATCTTTATATCAAAGCTATTAATCAAATAATTAAGGAAAGAAATTCGATCATCAGAATAATGTTTTGAGTACCATAGCAAAAGAAATAGATTTAAAAAGAGTACCGGCAAATATTAAAGAACCAATAGTTGTATTTTCAGAGAAAATTGAAGAACCAATAGTTATATCCCCAGAGGAAACTGAAAGGAAGAAGCAAATTGAAAAAAACAAAAAAAAACAGCAGAAGATAAAATAACAAAATCCGATTACGAATCTTTTATAAAAAAATATGATATTAAAGATATTAATAATATTACTAAATTGTCACAAGACGAATATGATAATCTTATTGAAAAAATAAATGATATTTATAGAACTGGATCAGAAGCTTATGACAGGATTGAAAAAGCTAAAACAGAAGACCTTGAAAAACTTTTTAAACGTTATAGAGATAGTATTATTGCCTATAATTTACAACTCTTAGCAGAGAAATTTAGATCTGGAGAATATAAAGATATGAAATTTTACAACGCGTTTGAACATAATGAGAATATTCGCATGAGTAAGATTAGAGAAGGTGTAAAAATATTTACATCAACCGCCGAAATGATAGGTAGATTAATGATATTAATATCATCAAAAGAAGCTGGAAATGTTAGTGTTGAAATTGACAATGAAATTACTGACATACTTGATCATTTGAGATCGAAAAATTTATTAACATCTGACGAGCATGAAACTTTACATAGCGATTTAATTTTGTAAAAATATAATAAATAACGATGTCAACAACATTACTAGACTCTAGTACAACCGCAAAAGATAGCGCAAATTTTTCAGTAAATTATATTCCGCCAATACAACTTGATACTGAAAAACAGTATGAAATTGGATTAATTTCTTGTACTTGTTGGAATGCTATGGCTAACGTAAAAACTGGTGTCAATGATGAGATTGCAATTATTTCAATAAGAGCCACGCAATGGAGAATAT
Organism: Megalonaias nervosa; assembly: GCA_016617855.1. Taxonomy (NCBI): domain Eukaryota; kingdom Metazoa; phylum Mollusca; class Bivalvia; order Unionida; family Unionidae; genus Megalonaias; species Megalonaias nervosa. The sequence continues at coordinate 12,225 of JAECUM010013647.1, forward strand.
TTAAAATTCCACAAGGAGCTTATAATATCACTGATCTAAATAAGACGATTAAAGAGCTTATGCAAAAAGAGAAGATAAAATCTGATAATTTCGAGTTAGCAGCGAATTATAACACGTTACGAGCTAGAATGACAATAAAAAATATGTCAGTTAGTTTTATATCACTAAGAAGTATCGCACCACTGATAGGATTTGAGCATAAAGCGTTTTATTTAAATCCTAATGAACCTATTACGTATGACGGTGAACTGCCGGTAAATATAACTGACGTAAATAAAATATTAGTAAATTGCTCTATTGCTTCTGGATCCTACTCAGCCCAGGGCAGTAAAGGACAAACGATTTATAGTTTCTCGCCGGATGTTCCACCAGGTTCTCTCATGCAAATTACTCCGCGTCATATTATATATTATCCGTTAAATATTGAAAATCAAGTAACAAATATAACATTGCAATTAACAGATCAATCTGGACGACAGCTAGATCTGAACAACGAGGTTTCTACTTATTATTTACACTTACGCGCGATCACTTCGTGATTGACAATAAAAATTATACAACCTCAGATATAATGAAACAGAGAAAAAAAATTTATCGAAGAAAAATAGTAGCAGGGTTTTTTGGAAATATATTTACTAAAGTTATTGAAAATGTTCCGGGAATCGCGCGTAAAGTTGCACCACTTGCACCTGACGCAGGTAAAGCTTTTGCAACTGGAGCCGCATCTGCCGCTGGAACTGCGGTGGGGCAAAAAATAGCTGATAAAATAAAAGGCGCACCGTCTACATCTGAGATAAAACAAGTTATATCTGAAATCGCTCCAACAAAAGAAACTCAACGCGCTATGATAACAACAACGAAAAAACTTTTATCACCGAAAGGCGAGCAGATTATACAAAAATTAATATCTAAAGTAACGGCGCCGCAATAAAATTTTATATAATCTAATAAATAAAAAATGTCTGTTAAAAATTATCTCGATTTAGCAGAAACTTATGACACCGATGACACCGTAACAGAATTTGAGTATGTTGAGTATCTCGACGAAAATCCTAATGAACCAATTAAAACTGGTATTACAACATTTAATACTCGAGATGAAGATGTATTTCTACTGCCACATAAGGCAATGTTAGAAGTTCACGGTCAGATTATGACAGTGGCCAATCCACCTGTTGCAATTGCAGCTGGAACAGAAGTAGCTCTTATAAATAATGGCTGGTGTTTATTCAAAAGTGCTAGATATCAACTAGCTAATCAAACTGTTGAGGATATTTCAAGTCACTAACAAGTTGCGAGTACAATCTTAAATATTGTTTCGTTTTCCGACGATTATTCAAGATCAACTGCAACTAACATGATGTGGTTTAAAGATACTGGACGTGGTTTAGCTGAATCAACCGAACTTTTCTTGAAAGGTGTTTTATTACACGGAGCTGACGCTGCTGCAGATCTTGTAATTGCAAGAACTTTTCTTATTGTTAATGCAGCCGCACTAGGTATAGCCGCACCAGCTGCAGACGCTAATGTAGACGTTGTAAGAGTCTCGCTTACTGCTGCTTGTAATAATTTAGGTGTAACCCCACCAGCTGCAGCTGCGACCGCTGTCGTAATGTTAGATTTAATCAACAACACAACTGGCGTAAGAAATATACGTTAGAATGAAGGTTTTGCTAAGAGAAAGGCACTTGCAGAAGGATCGCGTCAAATTACAATGATGCTTCCGTTAAGTACAATATTTGGATTTTGTCGCGATTACGATAAAGTATTTCGTGGAGTTAAACATACACTTATTTTAGATCGAGCAGAACAAAACGACTGCTTGTTTAGGTCGGGCGGAGCTGATGTACAATTTATCATAAACAAACTTGCTTTGTGGATGCCACGAATAACTCCGTCGATCACTAAAATGTCAGAATTAAATAATATGCTTGAAAACCGCACAAACAAGATTTATTTTCAGCAACATAAAATATATCAAACAGCAGTTCCAAATACTACCGACTACACATGGCGAGTTACAACAACATCAAGCGAACAACTGCCGAGACAATTGTTTGTTGTATTTCAACAACAAGCGCGACGTGGTAACCAACAACAAAATAATGCGATATTTGATAACGCTGATGTTAGACGTATATATGCTAGAATAAATTCGAAGCAATATTCGGAACGAGCGATAGAATGCAATTTTGCAGATGCCGCTAATAAAAATATTACTCGACCTTACATGTATCTACTCGACGCAGTACAAAAATATCAAGATGTTGAAGATGGATCTCAGATATCAGTGGAGGAATTTCGTACACTTTATCCAATATTTTATTTTGATGTTAGTAAACACAGCGAGCGAGCAGTTGACTCAACAGCTGATATTGAAATTACCTGGACATTAGGAGCAGTTCCTATGGCACAGTTGTACGTGTACGTTAGTGATCAGCGACAGATTTGTTACGATAGATTCCGTTGGAGGTAAAATGACAGTCCAAGTTTAATCTGCAATCGTTATATAAGATGACAAAATATATTATAAAAGAAATATATTTGACTGATGGTCAAGTTAAAAAATTAACAGCTGCTGTTGCAAAGCAGAGACAGGTATCATTAAAAATCAACCCTGACATTTCCAAGGGTATTTTAACAAAATTAATGTTGACAAAAAATCAAGTAAACAGGTACGATCGTAAAAAACCTTTTGTTTTAAATTTAAGTGCCGCACAAATAACAGCGATGTCAAAACAAGGTGGTTTCTTTGGTCCGGCATTATCAGTGATGGTCAGCACGTTATTACCTAAAATTTTGCCGGTGTTAGGTACATTAGGACTAGCAACAGCGTCTGGCGCAATATCAGGCGCAACGAAAAAAGCAGTTGAGGGCAGTGGTATAAAGAAAATAGTCTAAAGATAAATTTTATGTGACCGATAAATATAATGCCACAACGAAAAATAAAATCTTCGAAAAAAAAGAAAACAACGAAACGTCGAAGAACAACCAAAGGAGGAATTATTCCTTTCGCTCCTCTTTTAGCGGGACTAGAGGGAAGTCTACTGGCAAATCTGCTAGGAATAGGAGGACGAGGACTGACATTGCCGGGAACACGGCCTCCCCGCTAAGTAACTTTGATATACTTGATAAGTTAGGATCGGTTCCCAGATTTCACGGAGTTTATCTAAAGATGAACTCAACACCGAAGGTGTCGCATCAGATGGTTCGTGTGTGATAAATATACAAGATTTCAATGACGGCTCTGGTACACATTGGGTAGCAGTTTATAATAACAGTTATTTTGACTCGTTTGGACTTCCTTCGAGCGATGCAATAAAAAAATATATAAAACAAAAATATAAGATAATATATTATTCGTCCAATCAACTTCAACCTGTTGGAACTTCTGCTTGCGGATATTATTGTATAATGTTTATTAAACAAATGTCTCAATCACCTGACAATGTCAGGAAATTTAATTTTTTAAAGTTTATTTTACAGTTTGACAAGCAACCTTCTCACGCTAATGATGAGATTGCAATAAATTTTTGTAAATCTATCTAAAGCTTGCAATAAATTTTATCTAAATTTATAAATATATAAAGTCAACATATTGTCTCAAATGTAAAACTAAAACAGAAACTATCAATGAAACAACAGAAAAAACAAAAAAACAACAGGACGATGCTGAAAAGTATTTGTACAATCTGCGGAAAAAGAAAAAGTATGTTTTTAAAGAAGTCGTTGGGAGCTGGTTACCCTACTAACGTTGTCAGGGAGATTATTTTAGTAGACGACTAAAAATATAGAATGATATGCAAGTGCGATTCTGACAGAGATTTATGTCTCGAACAAAATAAAATTGTCACATATTGCCAACGTTGTAACAACAGAGAAATAATTGGAACAGGTATAGATATACATAAAGTAATTGGCAAATTACCAAAACCAAAAGGAGGCTGGACCTTGCCAGGCCATAAATATACTGGACCTTATAATCCTCTTGATAAACAACTAGATGAAAATGATAATCCACTGCCAGGACAAGAACCTTACAATCAAGTTGATGCAATAGCGATGCGCCACGATATCTGTTATCGTGACATTGAACGCCCTGATAACGTTCGTGTAGAAAACTCAAAATCGGATTGTGATAAAGTAATGTTAGACGAACTTCGTGATATGGAGCCGACAAATATGCGAGAACGTTTTGATAGAAGGCTGGTACAGGGTTTTTTTGGAGCAAAATATAAATTAGGACTCGGAATACGATGATCTCGCAGCCGAACTACATAAACCTAAAAAAAAAAGGTTTACGCGACGTAAAGTTGTCGCAAATGCCGTTGATGATATCTGGGCGATAGATTTAGTAGATGTGTCAAATCTACCTCAGTTTAATGATAATAAGAAATATTTGTTTAACGTTGTAGATGTTTTTAGTAAATATGCTTTTAGTGTACCTGTTTCGGATAAAACAGGAACGTCGATAACTGATGCACTAAAACAAATAATAACAAGTACAGAAAGAAAACAAAATAAAATCTGGACCGATCACGGAGCAGAATTTTTCAATAAAAAGTTCGAGCAGTTTTTGGAACAAAATAATATCAAAAAGTATGTTACAAGAAATGAAGGAAAAAGTGTCGTAGTAGAGCGATTTAATCGCACGCTAAGCGAAAAAATACACAAGTATCTGACAGCTAAAAATACCAATAAATATATTGACAATTTACAAAACATTGTTGACGAATATAACAACACGAAACACCGAACCACTAAACTATCGCCAAACGACGCAATCAAAAATCCAATATTAACAAATGAAAATATGTACCGCAGACATAAATTTAAAGTCGGTGATAAAGTTAGAATTCCTCTGACGAAAAAAGTATTTGAAAAAGGATTTACTCCAAACTGGAGCGAAGAAGTATTTGTTGTTGATAAAGTACTTTTTACAATACCTGTAACATACGCGTTAAAAGATTTATTAGGTGAGACGATCATTGGTAGTTTTTACGAGCAGGAACTTCAGAAAACTGAACAAGGTGTTTTCGTTATCGAAAATGTTATCCGAAAACGCGGTGACAAAAGTTTAGTTAAATGGAGAGGATATAGCGATAAATTTAACAGTTGGATCCCAACCAAGTCGATCCAATAATGTTATTATAAGTTTGTTCGTATTTCACAAGCACAGATTTACATTTGATAGTTTTACATAACGAAATTAAATGTAATTTTTTTTCATTATCAACTGGCATCAAATTGAATATCTTAGCAAAAATAAAATCGTATTTTATACTCCTTCGCTGGCCAGTTATTTTTAGATTTAAAAACGGCCTGATAAGCTGCCAATATATCTGTTGTTCGGTAACAGTAAAATCAAATTTTATTATTTTTTTAGCAATATGATACTTAACATTATATCGTCCAGTTGTTGGTCTGCAGTAATTTGATCTGTCAGCGACGGTGACTGTTTCATCGTCATCATCATTATTATTGTATAAAATATCATCTTCGCTATAACTAGCAGATTTGTCTATTATATCGCTAGTGATTTAACATTGCCTGCGACTTTATCGCCAGCGACTTTATCGCTAGAGATTTAATCTCCTGCGATTGTATCTTCCGCATATATTTCAGCAAGTCTTTTCATCAAGTTCATATTATAAATACTTTTATCTAATTTATTGTTATAAGATGACTAACGAGGTAAAATATCATCAAAAGGTTAATATATTAAATTATAAGGAACTAGCTGAGGCAGTTCGAAAATGTCTGTCAGGTTATAGTTCGTATTATGTAGATGTTATTGTGATGCCTGGCTAAAATAATAGGATATTACTAACAGCAGCTGAAAAAAATGAACTTAATGATAGTGCAATAATGACGCTGAAATTTGATAAAGATGATATTATAGCGTTTGCACATAGCTGTGTTACTAAGACAGAATTACAAAATATCATTAATCATCATATCTGAAACTAAATCTATCAAAAGTTGACATTGAAGTTGCTGTTTTAGTTTTACCGTCGGCAACGTCTATTACTCTCTGTGAATGAATTTTAAGATGCTTTGCTGCAGCTGTTATTGATTTAAATTTTATTTCTTCTTCAGTTTCTAAATTTACTAAAACAACTGATCTTTTAGGATTTTTAAAATTAGATCCATCAGAATTAGATCCACGTCGGGTGTTTTCTTCTGGTGTAACTGGATCTAAATTTTCTAAACGATTATCAGTTTTAATATTGTTAATATGGTCAATAATTATATTATCTGGAATAACGCCATTAAATGTTTCGTAAACAAAACGATGAGATTGATAATTAACTTGATCGGTTAGTGTTCCTCTAACAGTTACCATGAGATACCCCATACTATTCAAATTACCTAATACTTTTTTTGTTTTTACATGTCGTGTAATTCCTTTATCATTTGCTTCGTATAAATCAAATTTTATGTGGCGTTGAAACTCATCTTGTAAAGATAGGTTTTCAATATTATCATCGCTAATCGAGCCATTTACTCTGCATACTCTTTTTCCTTCTGGAATATCATCGCAGAACAAAGTATAAATAAAATCTTTTCTCAGCATTTCCGTTCTCTCAGCATTATCACCTCTCACTGAAATTATCATTCCGGCTGGTGTTGGTTTTTCCATAGATTTTTTAGATTTTATGTTAATAACCGAACCTAATGCATTTCCAGCATATAGGTTATATTTCGGATGAACATCATATTCTTCTTGCTCCTCCGCTATCTCAGATTTTGTGTCATTATATTATAAGGATTTTTATATCTCTAATTGTTTTTTACGTAATTTGTAATTAAATATAAAAATACTATATATAACAATGTTAAAATTGCAAGATATTGCCAAAAAGAGTCTTATGAGAGAACCTGACAAAATAGCGACTGCTTTTACAGGATACGACAACAGTTACAAATTTGATAATCAAAATGTTTTAGCAAATTTTAACTCTACAAATTTATATCATCTTTTACAACCTGTTATAGCTCAAGAACTTGCAGCTCATAAAAGTATCAAACTAATAGTACAGTATCATACGATTCTATCGAAATTACATGCAGTCGAAAAAGATATACTTGATATAATCTTTGAAAATACAAATTTCGACAGTGAAATTTCTGAACCATATCTGACAGCGAAATCACGGAAAATATTAACTGGAACAAATATTGCCACAGTCGCCGATGAAATACACCAAGAAATAAATAAAAAATTGGAGGAATTTACTTCATCTGGATCAGGTTGGAAATTTGAAATGATAAAGGAGGTTTTATTTCATACAGCAAAATATAACATACTTCGAGATAGTTCTTACGTTGATCTCCCTAAAAAAAATTAAAAACAAAAAATGCTGTATAAATGTTAAAAACAACGACGACCAGTGTTTTCGTTGGGCAATTTTGTCAGAGAGACATCCCCAGAGTGACCACAGCGACCGAGTTGAAAAGTATTTACCGTACAAAGACGAACAAGATTTCAACGGGATAACTTTTCCAGTAGCAGAGAATCAGATACCAAAGTTTGAAAAACAAAACAATGTCTCAGTTAATGTTTTCGGACTAGATGAGCGAGAAAATGTTTATCCAAGGTATATTTCAGAGACTGCTACACAAAAGACAATAAATTTATTATTTTATAAAGGACATTATTGTTGGATAAAAAACTTTAACAGCTTAGTTGGCGGACAGTATAATAAAAATAGAAAAAAGAAATATTTCTGTTACAAATGTTTACAAGGGTTTTAAAAACCTGAAAAACTACAGGGACATCTTAATTACTGTATCAACGTCCAAAGAATAACTATGCCAAGCGAAAAAGAAAAAGTCTTAAAATTTAAGAACTACGATCATAAGCTAAATATATCTTTCGTCATTTATGCCGATTTTGAGTGTCTACTCGTTCCAGTGGCTGGTGCAGAAAACGATCCTAATAAATCAAGTACAAGAAAAATACAACAACATGTTCCTTGCAGAGTAGCTTATAAAATAGTTTGTTGCATCGACGATAAGTTTTCACGCCCGGTTAAGTTATATAGATGTAAAGATAGTGAATCTGAAAGTCCAGCGGTGTGGTTACTAAAAAATCTTATAGATGAAGTTAATATTGTTTCTAACAGATTATTTAAAACAGCTCCAATGAGAATAACATCTGAGCAAAAACTTGAGTTTAACGAAGCCGTTAATTGTCATATTTGCGAGAAGTTATTGGTAGACTCAAACGGAGTTCGTGATAAAGTTCGTGATCACTGTCATTTAACTGGTCAGTATCCTGGAGCGGCTCATAATAATTGTAATTTAAAATTTCATGCACCAAAGTTTATACCTGTCATTTTGCATAACTTTCGCGGCTACGATAGTCATATCATTGTAAAAGCTTTTGGCAATGAGGAAATTAAATATAAACTAAAACTAAATAATAAGATAAAATGTATACCGAATAATTTTGAAAAGTATATGTCAGTTACTCTTGGTAAATTACGTTTTATTGATAGTCTGCAATTTATGTTAGCATCGTTAGATGAGCTTGTAAAAGGTTGCAGCACTTTTAATAATCTGCGAAGTTGCTTTGGTGAAAACTATATCGATCTGACAAAAAAAGGTATCTTTCCGTATGAGTATCTCGACGATTGGAGCAGATTTGATAAAACTTCTCTGCCTAGCAAAGACAAATTTTACTCACAGCTCAAGAATGAAGATATTACAGATGACGAATACAAATATGCACAAGATATTTGGAATAAATTTAGTTGCAAAACATTTGGTGATTATCATGATTTATATTTGAAAACAGATGTTTTATTACTAGCAGATGTTTTTGAGAGTTTTCGTCAAGTTAGTCATAAAAATTATGGACTAGATCCTTGTTGGTATTATTCTGCTCCCGGGCTGTCATGGGATGCTCTACTAAAAACAAGCAAAATAGAATTAGATCTCTTAACAGTCGTTGATATGTTTAATTTTATTGAAAAAGGTATCAGAGGCGGAATTAGTGTTATAACAAAAAAAACATGCAATAGCTAATAATAAATATCTAAAACATTATGATAAAAATCTCCCATCTAACTATATTATTTATCAGGTCAGTAATAATTTATATGGCTGGGCCATGTCAGAGCCAATGCCTTGCGGTGGATTTCATTGGATATCTCCAGATCAAGTTCTTAAAGAAACTGAAAAAGATTTACATGATATTTCATACTTTGTTGAGGTCGATCTAGATTATCCTAGTTCGCTACATGATCTTCATAACGATTATCCGTTTTGCGCAGAATCAATGATGATAAATTACAGTTTACTATCACCTGAACAACAGCTATGACAACAGCAAAAAATTCGATTGTTAATAAGTTAGTTCCAAATTTGTTAAATAAAAGAAGTTATGTGATGCATTATAAAAATTTAAAACAAGCAGTAGATGCTGGACTGATCCTGAGAAAAGTCCATCGTGTGCTAAAATTTAATCAGTCGAGGTGGATGGCAGATTATATTGACTCAAATACAAAACGTCGTGCTGAGGCTAAAACCGAATTTGAGAAAAACTTGTTCAAGTTGATGAACAACTCGGTATTTGGCAAGACAATGGAAAACATTCGTAAAAGAGTTAATATTGAAATTGTTAATGACATAAATCGCAGAAATAAATTAGTTAACGATGACGATTTTGTCACTATGAAAATATTTAATGAAAATCTTTTTGCAATACAACGACGAAAGACAAATTTAAAGTTAAATAAACCGATTTATGTTGGTGCAGCTGTACTTGATATATCAAAGTTGCTGATGTACGACTTTCACTATAATTTTACCAAAAAGCAGTGGCCAGATTCAGAGTTGCTATTTACTGATACGGACTCGCTAGTTTATAATATAAAATGCGAGGATGTCTATCAGGATGTTTACAATAATAAAAATCTTTTTGATTTATCTGATTATCCGACTAGTAGTGGTTTTAATGATAATACGAATAAAAAAGTTATTGGTAAAATGAAAGATCAGTTTATATTTGTGCCAGTGAAGGAATTTGTTGGATTAAGGAGCAAGATGTACGCTGTGATATTAGATGACAATAAATTGACAAAGAGAGCGAAAGGTATCCCTCGCCGATATGTGAAAAAGATGATGAATTTTAACGATTTTAAAGCAGCACTAAACAATAATATCAGTTTTATTAAGACAAATGTCATTAGATCAGATCATCACAAACTTGAAACCGATACGATTATCAAACGTGGACTAAGTAATTTCGATGATAAAAGATATTGTAAAGACGGAATAAATACTTTAGCACTTGGGCATTATGTTTCTCTGAAAAATACAAGTATTTTCTAAGCCGCATGTTTAAATACATCAGTCAGTCAATCATTTATTTTTTCTTGGTCTTTTTCGCTTCTAACAACACAAGTAATCCAGTACGTTCCTTGTATTTTAAGGTAGATAACTCCTTCAGTCTACCTTGTATCTCAAGGGAGATAACTATTTCTGTCTTCCTTGTATTATAAGGGTAGAGATTGTCTCCCTTGGATTTTTAGGGGAGATAACTCTGTTTATTTACCTTGTATTTTATTTATTTTTATTTTACTGATTAATAATGTTTTCTTTGTCGTTTTTTAAAGAAACATTATCTTTATTTTTATGATTTTATCAAGTTCCTTCCTTCGCTGAGATCCTTTTAACGATGATAATTAAGATAAAAAAGAAAATTACGAGATGAAGAAGCCACGCCTACTAGGTAAGCTACTTTTAGACTTCCAAGTATTAGTCAGCTTATATACAATACAGCCGTATGTATGCTTGGGGTCCTCCCAATGCTCGAACTTCAACAGAAAAAAACCCACACTTTCCCACCATGTCACCACTTGGTGGGTGTACTTTTGCACTCCCCGGGTTTTGATTTGGGGGAGAGTGTGCAAAAAAAATCTGTTGAACGTAGAGAAGGCCCGTCATAATCATTGTATATATCATAATCATTGTATATAACTCATCTTCACATGTATATATTCATTGTATATAATCATTGTATATATTCATAATCATTGTATATAACTCATCTTCACATGTATGTAATCATTGTATATATTCATATACTCGAACTTCAACATTGTATATAACTCATCTTCACATGTATATAATCATACCTTAATTAAGATTCTATGTTTGTGCTGTCCTTAATTAAGATATAATCATTGTATATATCATAATCATTGTATATAATCATACCTTAATTAAGATATAATCATTGTATATAATCATTGTATATCTCATAATCATTGTATATAACTCATCTTCACATGTATATATTCATTGTATATAATCATACCTTAATTAAGATTCTATGTTTGTGCTGTCCTTAATTAAGATATAATCATTGTATATACCATAATCATTGCATATATCATAATCATTGTATATAATCATACCTTAATTAAGATATAATCATTGTATGTATCATAATCATTGTATATAATCACTGTATATCTCATAATCATTGTATATAATCATTGTATATACCATAATCATTGTATATATCATAATCATCTCGAAAAAGTCCTCTATGAGGACAAGTATTTTTTATATTAAATAAACATTTACAGCATTAGTAATATCATTATCAAATAAAATATCAATCATATTGTCAATAAATATCATCAAATCATCTGACCAACCTCTTACTCGTTCGTCATTTTCAGTTGCGAAAACCATACTGACCCATTTTTGGTGATATATGATATCCAACGTTTTTGATACAGTCGCTTATTATTTTAGATTTTATGCCAGTATAGCATGAGGCTGATTTTATGGAATCAAATCTCTTACAAAATTTGTTAGATCAAATCCAACATGTCTGATTGATGTTGACGGATATCCCATATTATATAATATTCTATTGTTCAATATGAAATTGTGTCTAAACTTTATAAATAATCCGACAAATGAAATTTATCAAAACTTTATAAATATCTTAATGAAATCTTTAGTAGTAAACTAAAAGGCAGATCTTCGATCAGAGACTCAAGGGTGGTGGTGGTGGTGGTGGAGGGGTGGCGGGGCGACTTGAGGCTCTGGTCGAAGATCTGCCTTTTAGTTTACTACTCTGGTAACTGGTACAGTACAATTCAAAGGCGTAATTGGCAATAAAACAGGAGCTCCAACTCCGTTAAAATTGTCCCGGAATTGGTGAAAATCGAATTTGACCTGTATTATCTAAACTTACCTTCAATTCATAAAGTCCTCCACAACCGTTATTGAGTGGAAGTGTAATGCGCGACGGACGGAACGAACCGGGAAGAACCGGACAGACATGTGTAACAATATGTATTACCTCATGAAAAGAATTGTTGTTGTCGTCGTTTTGGGGTTTAACGCCACTCCTCAGCGCAAATACATGGCGGCCAATATAACTGGAAGAGGAAGAACCCGGGAAAATCCCGCTAAGAACCACCGACCCACGGGAAGCTACTATCAGATTTCTCACATACCCACATTGGCCCAACACGAGACTCAAGCCCACGCGGAAAGAGGTGAGATGGTAAAAATATCCTTGGTCAATTATTAAAATATAAATCCCAGTATTTGGGTTCGAAATTATTCTAGTGGGGTGTGAGAACTCAAAGAAAGTCAAAGCTAGGTCTTTTGACTAAGAAAATTACATGACTGGCAATAAAGAACTAGTAAAACTGACGGACGACCTCTGCCTCAGAAATTACAATGCAAATATCTCATTTATTACGATGCTTTATTATACATTGAAATCAGTCAATGTGTGGCTTATTTCTTAGTGGAACGTATCCTCCGAAATTAAACTAGACTTCCATAAAATAAAAGTGATTAGTCGACCCAAGGGAGGTAACTGCTAGAAGTAGCGTGCTGTTTGTTATCATCTGCATAGCCAACAATGCCGGTTTAGAGATTCTTATATTGAACAAATAACTTCATTAATGTTTATGACACAATACATTAATTACATACTTCGGTTCATTGTGTTTGGAATTCAAGAGGGTCGTATCATTTAGTACGCCTCAGTAACATGTAAGTAATAATGACACTTCCACTGACACAACAATATTGTGATTAATCTAAATCCCATTAGTGTCATTTATTTTATATCAACGTCCCTCCTTCAATCGCATTATGCAGGAAGCATACGTGGCTCGCTTGCGTGGTAGACGTTGATGAAATAAATATGTCTTAATCCCAGTCAAAAAAAATAAAAAGAAAACAGCAAATCATGTTTTTGCTTATTTCATCATAGAAAAAATGCAAGTAGAAATAAAACTTCACTTCAGTTCTCCGAGATACGCTTCAAGCATACTTACGTTGAACTTCATAAATTGCATTTTCAACATAAAGAACGTTGAACTTATGGTCTTTGAAACTGATAATCTGTATTTATTGGTGGTTGTGTAGCTCCTCTACACTCGCATCGCTACTTTCTTTTTACCCATGTTTCCCTGCAACACGATTTCCTCTTTTCTCATGAATATGCATAAACCTGCTTAACCAATCATTACGCCCGAGTACAATTTTCGTAGAAGGTAAACCGAGAATGACCATTTAACTGAATGAACCAGTCATATTTTCTGTACCAAACACTGCCACTTATGGATTGAAATGAGGTCACTTCGTTGATAATATAAAAGCTTATTTTATTAGCTCCTTGATGACCTAATGTTTCTGGTGCATGTTAAAGAGAAAAGAGTATCTTATTGCAGGAAGGGGGGAGGGGAGGGGCGGTTTCAACTTTTAGTATACTCTTGTAGTAGATTTGTTTCTGCTATAAATAATGTATATTGTGTATCAGCATTCTAAATAATAATCTAAAATCAATATAACAGAGATTAAAAAATATATTCCATGGTAGCAGGACACCCACCCTCAACACACATAATGCATAGCATTGCATAAACTATAACGTAAATGAAAATCAAAACAAAAATGAAATAATGTAACCCGTAAATTCACAGGTACCTACGCTTCTTCGGCCCTACACTTAAAGCAGACGACGCTGACGCAGAATGGAACGACTGTGAATCAAACAACTGTGTCAACCACGACAACCGAGGATATCTGTGTCTACTTATGCGCCATTCAAATGGGCGGAAGCGCTTGCGGTTGCAGCAAGCCGATCCTCGGCAAGAAATGATGTTGAATAAGTAAAAACATTAAGTTGGTTTCCTGTCTTTTTCATAAGTGGGAAACATAAGTGGAAAATATTTGAAAACCAGACTGTTCATTTCATAATTGCTTTTGATGATGGCTGAAATTTCCGCGATGATCTATATGTCAAATCCCGAAGAAATCAAAAATATTAAAAATTCACATTTTATGTATCAATTTTAATAAGAACTGCAAGTTTAAACCTTTTAGAAGACAAGTTCGACGCTAACGACAAATGAATAAAGTACAATGGCCTCTTTGAAGAAGCCTTGAAATCTGAGATGAATGATGGAAAATTACTCATTGAAAGGCTATGGACAATGTTATCACTGGCACGCTGCCTTTTTCCAGTTTCCTAGAATTATGATATGACTTTGCTCTTGTATGACATTCATGTCATTTAATCATTCCAGTATTTATAAACGGCCGTCCGCATGTGCTTAAAACTGTGATAGTGTGCAGGAAAAGAGAAGGATTACAGACTGACAGATGCTATTTTAAGTTGGTCTCACATCTATTAAATATCATCATGGGAAAAAATCTACGGTGTACATATCTTCTTGTTAAGTAAAAAGCATCCTCGATGTAATCATGGCTGATTATTGGAGACATGTATTAAAAATAAGTAAATAAATGAGTTAATGAAATATGATAGTGTATATAACATGAACCGTAGTGCATAAAAAACAATGCATTTTCCTTATAAGAGGCAGGTAGTATTTGATTTAAACAAGATTTCTTTCTTCGAAATACACTTACTAGGCACAATAATTTGTGACACTGTTGCATAGTTTTGATCATTAAAACTTAAAACCTTCATCTGAATGCAAATATAACTTGTTTGGACAGTTGTTCTTTAGTGTTTTATTCGTCATAATGGTTACTGCTACAGTATGAGCAAAACAAATGAGGTAGGCTCGGTTTCTACAACTTGACGAGACTATATTTGCTTCAGGTACTGACACGATCACCATGGAGTAATGACTGGTTTGTCTTTGCAACACTGATAAACTCAGATATTTCTTCAGCATAATCTACGGAATATAGTTTAATCTGTCCATTTAAGATGACACAGCTAGCTGTGATAAGACCGTCAAGCAGACTACTTGTCTGGTCATCTGTGAAGTGTATACTAAATGTTTTGCAATGAAGGCATCAAATTCTAAATTTCGGCACCCTCAGCAATGGGCAATCGGAAATCAAGGTACAGAAGAGTTTATAACACACTTTTGTGATTCCAAAGTGTGTACGGCCATTCTAGGGCATTTCATAACAAGTGTTATATTTGCAGACAAGTAGCACGAGTAGTTATGGGGCGCACTATAAAGTCCCCTTCTTCTTAAATGAGACGAACTGTGGGGCTAGCTGAATTTACCGTTAGCGGTTTTGGGCCGGCATGGGGACCCAAGTTTAACATTACTTTGACCATTAGCGGCTTATGGTCCTTTATGAGAATTTAACCTTAGGATGGCATTATAGGGGACAGACATTATAAAGTAGACGAATATCCAGGCCCGGTAAAAACAAACAGTCATAGAATGAATGATTAGGTTTAAAAAAAAAAACTCATATAGACTGTCACCAAACCAGGGTCGTCTTGAAAGACGAAACACTGACCTAATTAAAGTCTATAATTAAGTCTTACAAACAGTTTTATATTTTCAATCCATATAAACACACACACACACACACACACACACACACACACACACACAAAATCAAACGGATATGTGGAAAAGTTCAATTTTTTGTATTAGTTTTTCAAGCATACATTTGATACATACAATTGCACATACATATATTCACCAAGGGAGTAGGGAAGGGTCTATTTTGTATACACAAATAATTGCATTCCAGCACCCACTATTTCAAAACAAAATGAATGTGGAAAAGTTAGTGATCTGTTATGGGTACAAATATACAGACTTACTGCCCAACAATGAATAATCTCATACATAGAGACTCATGGGTCAGAATTATGATGACTAACATCTATTCTTATAGACCAACACATATTTCTAAAGGCAAACATACACACTTATAGAGAAACTGACGAGGCAAAGGAATGTTATGTAATGATAGCTAACACACTTACTTACAATCCAAACCCACCTTTATTAACTAAGTTCCATCCTTAAAAAATGGATGAGGAAACTGGGGATAGGCGATGGTAACTAAGACTCCTATATACTGTCCAACACCTATCCATACAAACAAAGCTGGTGATAGAAAGTGGATATATGTGATGGGCACAGGCACTAATAATTAAAATCCAACACCCATCTCTACTATCGAAAACCCACACTTACAAACAAAGCGGACGAAGAAAATTACAATTATGCGAGTCATTAACACATCATTTTACATTCTAACACCCGCACATATACAATCCGGATGAGAGCAAAAGGAATATGTGATTATAGAATTACAAACACTCGTTTTCCATCCATTACCCACCCACTTACAATCAAACGGATAAGAGAAAGGATGTGAAGGGAACATAATCTATTTAACACACATACAACACTTCTTGACTTTAAACCAATATTCTGTTATCCGTTTAGAACACCTTTGTTTCATTCTGACAATTACGACCGTTCCTGTTTTGTTTTTGATAGTCAAGCTCTCCTTCACGTAGACAGGTGGTCACGGTAGCAGAGGACCTTACTCTAATCCACGTGTGACTTCGAGAATTAATGATTAGACTGGTGATAAGTTTTACTCCATATAGCATAATAAGGAGACGAATTAGTTTGGGCACTTTGACAATCATAGCATGACCGTTTTTTGTACATTTAAATGAAGTGCTTAATTTTTTGAATTTTCGCCGTCCTTTTTTAAAACGAAATGCGGAGAGAATTAGCTACATCAAACGAAAAGTTACAGTATACAATAGAGTCCTAACTTGACTTGTACTTGAAAAAACGATCAGTCATTATGCCCATCAACCATAAACTGACTCGGAATTTCCAGGGGTTATTTTTCCCAATCCATATTGTAGAACAATATCTAAAAGTAGTAACATAACGTAACGTCTAGAAATATAATCATAATTTCGAAGGTTTTGTAATTCTAAAAATAGACGCCCCGATCAGCTTGGCAAATTGTACTATAATTGAAGGAGCCAGAAAAAAACGCGCTACATATGGCAGAGTACCAAACCTAGTCTGAATTCGTTCATGAAGCAATGTTTATCACTAGTATTATCATCCATTCGGATGAAGTAACCTGTGGCTTATTGGACAGTAGTCTGGTATGATCTCTCTCTAATATGCTCTCTTTCATCCGGGCTACGTTGTGTACGTGAATGCAAAATGAACTGTATTTGTCCGACGAATTGATGTGGAGAGACACGGTAATTGTAAAAGGAATACTGAAACATATGCCGATGGTAAGAAGGAGTTTACGTCAACGAAACGTCAGCACTGTTGTATCTTAGTTAACTAGATTTTGTAAACACACTCCACTCTAGCCAAGTATCCTTTTCAAGGTCAACCCTGTATTCTATAAAAGAGTAATGATTAGCATTGCAAATCCTTATGTTTGTGTTTGTATATGTGTGCATTTCTTTATGTGCAAAACAAATGACACATACACTTCCCTTTTCTTAATAGATCGCTTTTCATCGTTTGGGCACTGGATGTTAAGTACGTGTGCATGTGATTCTATGATAACATACCCTCCTTGCCATCATCGATTTTGCTGGTATGTGCATGGATGTGGATAATAAATAGGTGTGTTTGTGATCGCCACCTAACTGCTTTTTCCCTCATCCGTTTTATTTGTAAGGGTAAGTGTTGGAAGATAAAGGTGAGTATTGGATTGTAAGTTTGTATATTAATGACCATCACATATTTATCCTTTACATCGTATATTTCGTTCGTAAGGGTAGGCGTTAGAAGGTAATTAGGCGTGTTAGTGACCATCACCTATCCCCTACCTTCCCTCCTCCCTTTTATTTTTAAGTGTGGGTTTCAGATGATAAAGGTGAGGGTTGGATTGTAATAATGGTTATTATTGACCATCACATAACATTCCTTTCCCTCATCAGTTTCTTTATAACTGTGGGCTATTGTCTGCAAGAACAGATGTTAGTCCTCATAATCGGACCTCATACTTTACATCCCATTATACATGAGTCTGTATGTGTTTCAGTTTTGGTTAGTAAAGGTGAGTATTGATCAGTAATGATGCATGTGGGTCAGTAAGACTATGCGTTAGTACCCGTAACCTATTCCTTTCCTTCCACATTCTCTGTTGTTTGTAACGATGAATGTAGGATTGGAGTTGTGCTTATAGAAACAAAATAGACCCTTCTCTGCTCGCTTGGTATATGTATGTATGTATGTATGTATGTATGTATGTATGTATGTATGTATGTATGAATAACACAATCATAGATACTTATCCCTTGTGTCTTTGTTTATTTGTGTATATTTGTGTTGGATTGAAATTTGGTCAGTATTTTGCCTGCTATGAAGACAGAATTTGTTGCAATATATTTGATCTATCCCAAACCCTTTCAGCCCTGTTGGTTTATTAGAAGAACGTATATGTGTCTTTGTTTTTCCTGCCCTAAGATATTCGTCTGCTTTAGTGCGTCTGACATTCACTATGATAAATGTCGGGGGGGGGGGATAAGATACTTATATTAAATTCCCATACAGCCCATAATACCCTGGTAATGTTTTGTTTTCTCTCTGTACCTGCCCCTTTGTGCCTCGAATATTTTTTTTAATTCTGTCGAGCACCATACCGGACTTAAACTACTGGTGTTAAGTTCTTGTAAGGCCCTATAGTTTTCCCTTTTAGAAGGGATCCCATACTGTCTCCACCCCTATCCTACCCCACCCCAGGGGGTCTCAAATCCTGTTTTATTGAACATTTGGTGCACACAACTGATGTACTTTCTCAAGATTCATTTATTGAGAGATCAGAAGGATCACACACTTTTGGGGGGCATCTTACATCTAACATAACAAGGTCAGTAGAAATTTCGTCATCCAATAAAGGTGACTTTATACCTTTTCTAAATTTTAATATTTTGAAATATACAGAAAATTAAATGAAAGCTGACTAGCTCATACATATATAAGATGCTTCATTCTCTGATAAAAATGGACAGTGAGTTCTTGTGTTCAAAGTTTACATTTAGTTTGAACTTAAATCTTCTCCACTGGTTTTGTCGAAAATGTTGAAAAAGAAAGGAAACATATAAGGAGCCAAGTCAGTGCTGTACTGTTAATACCATTACGAATTATGGTCATTATTTTGACTTAGTAGCAACAATAAAGGTTGAACTCTGGTGGAGTCTTAAATCTGGCAAGTAATAAAAGTTCGGACTTTAAAAGTTGTCAAAAAAATAAATAAGTAAATGCTTAATTGACATACAAACTTTTCCCTGATATCTATAGAATCGATCTATTTATTCATCCTTTCATCCACATATCCATCCATCCGTCCGTCCATCCATCCATTGAATCTAGTTCAGCTGTTGCTTGAAATTAGAGTACGATACACCGAACAGAGTAACATATGAATTACAATGAGTGCTTTATTCTTTTCTCACGTGATTGTTTTCTTCGTTCTAAGCCGCAGTCTCCCAACAACGTGGAGGATATTTGAGAAACCTAGGATACTTTACATTATTTAAATTGATGTCCGATTTTCTAAGGTTTGTTTGATAGGCTGTTTAAAGAGCCTCTATAATTATTCTTCGTTATTAAATTTGTATTACTTCGCTGGCGGTCGAGTGGCTTAATTCACGATGAGAAGACATCCGATACGTTAAGTGGGTATGATAATAATTACTTTGCCTTGTCATCAGGCGATAAACTGTTTTAATATTAATGGCGTGAGATAACGTGCCTGAGGGGTGTGATGGATACATCAATATTCATGTTTTTACAAAGCTGGGGTAAAATACTTGTTACGAACTTGTATTTATCAAAAACCCCAGGGTATCGCACAGTAACCGGAATAATTCGAACCTGCCAGTTTCTGGATCGGTCTGCCGCTTAAACAGAAACTAGGTCCCGTCGCGTTGAAAAGTTAGTGTGACAGAGACGCTTGACGACTCTATTATTTTCGTGACAGCATCTGAAAGTTTGGCCAATGGATTCGATAATCAAAGTGACTCCCCTCCCCCAGGTTCAAATTTCCAGTCATCACGTCTTGCTTCCAGAGGAGGTCTTTCCGAATCGAAACAACGCTTTGTTACAAATGTGTAATTTGGAGATTTCTTTTAAAGCTTAATTAAATTACAACAACCAGAATACAAAAATACCACTTGTCAGGTCATTTGAATTTGATTCTATTTAGCATTCGTTGCTTTAAAGTATTCACCTTATTGTTGCCAACGGTACTAGACAGAAATCGCCTTCCCGATGCAGGAATGACCCTAATTCTCACTTTGGTTGTCGAGGGCATGCCTAAATGTCACGAGTCGTAAGCATTTGCTCCAGATTTTGATTTGTGTCTTGTAAAGTGGCTACAGATAATGACGCACTTTATTAGTATAAAGTTCTATTACCCTGTCTTTCGTCTGTTTTTAATGCAACGGGACACCTTGTTTTTTTTCTGTCTTTACGTTAGTACCACGAAGCGTTCTATCACACTTGTACAAGAAGATTAGATTGTCAGGCCATCGAAGCAATTTATTGTAGGTTTTTGAATATTTTACAAACGCAATTCTAATTTTTAGCAAGAAAACTGCCTTTTGATAGAGGTTTTTTTTTTTTTTTAAACATAGATAGGTTTAATTTCTAGCAAAATATGTTGATTACTTCTTGATTGACATTAATACCTATGAGATGCAAAGCGATAAACTCGCATCTAAATGTACATACATACATACATACATACATACATACATACATACATACATACATACATAGAGAAAGAGATGAAGAAAGGAAACAAACACTAAAAACTATATTCAATACCGCAAACAATAAAAATTATAAAACTGCGAGTTTCGCTGTCGTTTTTCCTAATATTCGTATTACCTTTTCCTTTTCTGCTTTCGGGTGAATGTGAAAAAGGATCCTGCGTATGTTCACGTAACGTAGAATTCAAGACAAAATAGTTTTGACCTGATCTTTGTACAGTATTATCCTGTAACGAGGTACATGTTTGTTACATTGTCATTGGCTTTTATTAATTAAAGCAATTTTCTGTTTGTAATTGGCTTTCTCGCGTTAATTAAAGCTGATTTTGTTATTGCAAATAGGAACACCATTCTCGTCTTATAATGCAAATCTTCAAAGAAAAGCAAAATAAAAATCCAAAAATGCTCGTAAGAAATATATTTTGGGGGGAGGCGGCAAATATGTAGTAGTCAGCTATTAACTTTTACAGATGTAGGTCAAAACATGTTTAAAGATGAAATTCGGGCGGGGGGGGGGGGAAGAAGGCGCCCATATATAGACAGAGTTTAGCAGCAACAGCTGCATATATTATGAACGGAAGTATTAAATTAAATTAAACTAAACTAAATTAAATTAAGGGTAGGCAACATATTCATTTGATTATTGATATGTTAACTTAAAATTTTCTTTAACTATCTTGAGTTACATTAAAAGCAAACAAATGTAGCTGTTAAGCGTTTGAAGTCTGAACAGGTGTCACCTTTAATTAATACAATGTTTCATAATTAACACAGCTGATGTCAAACTTATTGTGCATAATTATCCGATTTTTTTAGACATTTCTTTGAAGCTAAAAAGTAAATAGAGAATTAAAAACTAGAAGAAGACGTACAGTTCTCCATAGCCGGAATTACTACAATGCTGCAAATTTAAAATAAGGAGTGAATTTTACACAAATAAACCTACGTGTACATCCACAAGGGATGGGAAGGTTAATTACGTGTTCATCCACAACGGTATGAGAAGATGTGTTACGTGTGCTTCCCCAACGGGGTGGTGCATTTTTTTCCAAAAGATTTACAATGTAATGCCGCATATCTTAAAACACAAGAACAAATGTAGCTACCTCGACTACCTCCTGGTGTAAAGTCCCGAAATTTAGAAAAAGAATGAACGTTATAGGGTGAGTGTGGTAAAGATCCACTGGAAACTATTGAGCGCCTATTGCGATTGTGTTAGACTATATTATTAAACTGGGTTTTTCCAAAAAGATGTCTTATTTCTTGCATGTCTTCTTCGAATTTTTATGTCGTCGGTAGCTTATTTTGTGCTGCCTGAAGAATTCAACAATTATTCACTATAAGTCTTGTTTCAACATTTCAGACAAGTGACATACTTTGTTTTTTCGTCGAAATAGTCATTGTTTCATTTCAAATCACATTCTTGCCCAAGGTCGTATAAACCCATAGTCATACACACAGTCACAACAAACATAATTAACGGTTTACCTAAAATTCATTTGAACCAGTATTTCTTTCCAAAATACAATATGGCGACAGTCCGTTTCGAAACAATTTATTAGTTTCAGAATCTACCTTCCCTAAGGTCTTCTTCTTCTTCATGTTTGGAATGGTATTTTGAATGTAGCATTGGTGTTCCAAGTCCACGGTTTGGCGACAAATGTGACATCGCTTCTTTCCTGAACAGACGTGCGCCTTGGCACTGTTGGTACGTATGCCTTGTCCACAAGTAGGGCACAATCTCAAGAGCTGACAAGCACATTTCTGCTGTGAACCTTGCGTCCTTAGGTGTTGTTGGTAACAGGCAGGACTGACAAACGTGCGCTGACAAGCAGAGCAATGCACTCGTTCTTGTCCTTCGTCCAGACAGGGTGTAGAAGCTAAACATCCCTCACATTTCGATCCACAATGCTGTGTTGCTCTCGATTGTTATAGCCATAGTCACATTTCTCACAGTAATAACTGTATGACAGGAATGCAGTGATACTGGTAATGGCATCAAAATGTTCATCGTGATGATAGACGTGAATGTATTTTCCGTCTTTAAAATCTTGACCTCGAAACAACAGAGGTCCGCGCACTTCTTGAGGGTGAACTTTCAAGGTGTAACGTGGAGCTAAGACGTCTTGCAACTTTTGCATTTCAGGAATGCCGCAGGGTGTGTCTTTAGCTAACCCCGCTTGCTGTAACAGGAGTTCTGCTTCTTTTCGTTGTTTCGCTCGGTCCGATTGTTGAATAGTTTTCCAGGCTCTTTTCCATTCTACCGTATCGTTCTTGTCAGCATACGTTTGTCCCACCACGATGGCACGGGCTAAGCACATCTTGTCTTTTGGATTGTTAATTTGGACGAGACTACGCTTGAGGTTACGCAAGTTGTCTACCAACATCAACTTTTTTTTACCTGTCCCTTGGGGAAGAGACACGTGGGTCATGTACAGTGTCGCTTTTCCGTCCGTAATGTGAAATTTGTCGTTGGATTGTTGTACGTGTTGAATCTTGTCCATGATTTTGGAAGGTGTCAATTCTGTTGGACTGCTAAACTCGATCCAAACGGGAGACTTCAAATTGTCGTGATGAATAGAAAGTCTCAAGCGATCGTCTTCTTTGGCTCGACATTGCCGTTTTAGTGTGGTTAACAAAGAATCCCACACATCGGTGATGAACCCTTCTGCTTTTTCCAAGGGTACGTCAGACTTGAAATCTTTAAATTTCACTGCGTACGTGTAGGCCGTGGTTCGAAATTTTCTGGAAGAGCGTTTGTCCGTCTCCCGAATATGGTAGTACTTTTCAGGGTTTACGGGTGGTAATGGACTTTGATTTGGTGTAGACTCTTTAGGCTTCGATTCTGGTTCACTCATCTCATCTTCAAAATCGCTGGCATGAATTTGTGCCAAGACTTCAGCTACTGTGCGAGGCGATAAATCACGTTTCTGCCTCTTACTTTCTTCTTCTTTCTTTTCGAAATGATGCGATCGTTTCATCTTGACGGCAAAAGTCAAATGACTACCTGTGAAACACCATGAACCCCTATATATCTATGTCAGACCAGGGCATATATAAAGGGCTAGTGACTCCCCTCTCAGTATTCATTTCGCTCTCAAGCCGACCAGCACAATGGAAGAACCCACACAGATCGAACTTCTGATTAGAGCATTGCGAGGTGTGATAAGAAAGTTTTCTTCAGACAAGCCGACGGACTACTCTCCTTCCTTTCGAGATAAAAGTCAAGATACTTGCTATATCTGTCAAAAGAAAGGGCATTGGGCTACAGAATGTCCAGACCGTCAAAGAAGCAAGGCCAGTGTCAAAAGAAACAAAAGTCAAGATACCTGTTATCATTGTCAAGAGAAAGGACATTGGTCTTCAGAGTGCCCTAAGAAACAACAGGAGCAGGAGAAGGAGGAAGAAGAAACAGAGGTGACCTCGACAAAAGAAGAACCCCGACACGTTCAGAAAGAGAAGACAGAAAAGAAAAGAAGACGAGAAAAATGTGAGGAAGAAGAAGACGAAGAAGAGGAAAAAAGTGTAAAAGTGAAGAAATTGAAAAAACAGAGAGAGTGAAAGAAAAAAGAAACAGAAGAAATCTATGAACTTTTTTAAAAGTGTTGTGTTGTGTTATGTTGTGATATTGAATTGTAAAAAATTTGTAACAGAATAGACCAAACTGAAAAAAACGTAAGTGTCTCTTGGTTTTCATTATTTAGAAATAATAAGGACCTACACTCATACACTCACAACACGTACATCATAGGGTTAAAGAAGGGATTTTGAGTTTTAATTGATTTTGGCAAAATGAATAGTCCCTCTTTTCGAGAGTATTGGGTAGCCCTGAAAAGGACTGTTGAGTGTTTGTTTTTTCCTTAGAACAAACTCAGGAACGAGAATCAATTCGCTTTAACTGTCTTAAGCCTTTGCCACGGCCAAGGCCTACTTGTGGACTTGCTCCTGTCAATGATCTAGTAGATATCACTAGGGGTGGTATCTCTGGTGTAGTCACAGGGTTAGGTTGTTTGGCTCGGGAAGGTCTTTTTCTCTTGGGTCGTAATAAAGAAGTCTGATACATTTGTTTCAGACTTCTTAACTCGGCCAAAATGTCCAAGAGTACCGTGACCGTTTGACTTTCGCTGTTCTCCTTCTCTCCCAGACTTTGTTTCTTCTCTACTGCTTCTTCTTCTTCCTGTTGTTTCCTTCTTGCCTCTTCTTCTTCTTCTCGCTGTTTCTGTTCAAGAAGAAATACTTGCTCTGCTTCTTTCTGCTGCTGTAAAAATTTCTCCAATTCTTCTCTCTGTCTTTGTTTAAAATCGTCGACACGTGGTAATGAAGGAGAAAGTGGCGAAGGTACTGGTACCGGAACAAATTCTTGGGAAGAAAATAAAAAATCTACTAAATCCCAGTTGAAATCAACCTCTTCGGGAAGTAGCACTGTGTTCACTTTGGTAGCTGCTGCTGTACCATTACTTCTCGTCTCCACAGCCGGTGCACCCCAATTCATTGTCTTCTTAGGTTCCGTCATGTTTCACAAAACACTACCGCATCGATTCACTGCGCACAGACGCTAGTGTGCCTATATAGGAAATGTGACGTCACAGGTAGCTCTCTTCGGATTGGAAGACAGACTCCGCGAAGTGACTGAATTTTGTAACGCGTGTTGGGATTGGTGAACCCTTTCAATCCGTTTCGATCCGGTCTTCCACTATAAATAAACGCGGTTCACTTCATTCCCTTCACCTGTTCTCGTCACAGAGAAGATGTTGATCGACGTAGAATCCTCTACTTTGGTATCCTCAATGCTGTTCCGTACAGACTTACCCATGTATGTGAAAACAAAATGGACTGTCATCCGGATCACCGGTGCCACTCTTTGGAAAAGAAGATGTTATGTGGAAAGACAAGGCTGTCTTAAGCGGACTCTCATCTACGGACCAGAAGTGAGACACAGTTTAAGACAAACTTTGAGAAATTTGAGGAAGATAAGAAGACCTATGCGATGTCCTGTATGTTAACAGAATGGTGTTAACATCACATAACAAACAACGGCCCTTTTCAGGGCCACTTCCAATACCTCGAAAAGATCTTAATTTTCATTTGGTCTCCACCCTAAACGAATATATATAAAACCCTTCCTCTACTAAAAAACACGAACGCTCTTGATTCGTGTTTGTCTATAGCCCTCTCTCAGGTAGCCTGACGTCACAGTACTTCTCTTTTTGCTACATTGTTACCAGTGTGACGTCATGCCACCTGTTGCTTATCGCTCTACAAACCCACAGTCTACTAGTCACCGCTCTACAAAAATTTCCATTGACGCTATACAGGCCCAGGGTGTTCTAGTCCCTCTACTCCATTTTCCATTGACGCTATACAGGCCCAGGGTGTTCTAGTCCCTCTACTCTATTTTCCATTGACGCTATACAGGCCCAGGGTGAGATTTTATTTCTTGACGCTATACTGGCCCAGGGGGGGTCTGTAATGCTAATTCCCATTGACGCTACGGTACCCCACTATACTACTAATGGTGGAGAGACTAATATTGTTGTTGTTGTTATGTGGTTTAATGCCATTTTTCAGCACAACATAGGGTTATACATGGTGGCCAGTCTAACTTGTGGGGGAAGAACCTGGGAAAATCTGTATTAATTTCCAGAAAAGAAAATACTGTTGAATGAATTTGTTATTAGTTAAGACGCTTCCTAATAACGAAACTACCACAAGTTTTGGGCTATTACAGTAATCTTTCAAATTTGTTTTGAACTTGTTTTTTTTAAACAAAAGTCCTCTTTGCAGGATTTAGTAACAACCACTTTTTTAACTGTGGGATAACAAGGAATATCATCTCTCAACACTGCCAATTATGGCACACAAACATAGATGTAAGTATATCCCAATTATGGCACAAAAAATGGACATAAGTATGTGCAATTATGGCACACAAATATGGATGTATGTGCCAATTATGATGCACAAACATGGATGTAAGTATGTGCCAATTATGACACACAAACATGGATGTAAGTATGTGCCAATCATGGCACACAAACATGGGTTAAGTATGTGCCAGTTATGGCACACAAACATGGATTAAGTATATGCCAATTATGACACATAAACATGGATGTAAGTATGCGCCAATTATGACACAAGGATGTAAGTATGTGCCAATTATGACACAAACATGGATGTAAGTATGTGCCAATAATGGCACACAAACATGGCTGTAAGTATGTGCTAATCATAGCACACAAACATGGATGTAAGTATATGCCAATCATGGCACATAAACATGGATGTAAGTATATGCCAATCATGGCACATAAACATGGATGTAAGTATGTGCCAATTATGACACTCAAACATGTATTTAAATATGTGCTTTTTCATACCTTTTTTGTTATCTTTATAAGAAAAGAACAGGAAAATAAAAACTAAACAAAGCAAAGTGGTTTCTTTGAAGTATATTTGACTTTGGTCCTACATGTGAATATGCATAACTGATTGCAAACCATAACAAAAATCACTCTTACTTCCATCATAATTGACAGCAAACACTATAACTTTTGGAAGAACATGAGGTCATATTCAGTTAATAGTGATATTTACAGCAAAATAAAACCTGTCAAAGTAGATAATGGAGAAATGTGTCTGTTTTGAAAGTGATTATTTTCTGATATTTTCATACATAACTCATGTCCAACTAGTGTTAAACTAGTGCTATGAGAGTTACCTACCCTAACATTAATTACATGTCTCAACATTAACAATGATGACAAGTGTTTACAAAACTCGAGAAACACTGAACGGATAGCATGCCTTAATAGTACTGTTTGCATCTTAGCAAAGACAGTCTGACAATTCTTCTGCACTGAGAAAAATTTCATGCATAATTAATGTAAATTTACCAGTAAATGCTAGACACATCATGTAGCTATTTAGCATGAATCAAATACTTTTCAGTTTGTTGCCTGAACATACTTGGAACACATCAAACGATGTTTACCAAAACCTGATAATCACGGGATTATTCATCTCAAACTCTTGTCTGTGCATTACCATGATATCATCCTACTGATAATATTTCAGGCTCAAATGGTACAAGAAATGAATGTTGTAAATATTTATTTCTCATGGAAAATTTTTCATTATAGAAATAAAATACAGCTAAAAAAAGAAAAAGAAAAGTACTCATGCTGACAGTCACAATAATGACAAACATTTACTTACTGCATTTCAAGATCTGAATATCACAGACATCATTGAAAGCATTGTGACAAAATGCAGAAAGCTCTTGGCACTGACTAAAACATTTCTTGAATTCAGATCAACTGTAAACAATACAGAAACTTAGCAGACAAGAGCAATTAAATACAGTATAATGCTTTAAAAAAAACGTTATGGTTCATTGTTAGAATTCAAGGTGCACCCATGCTTATTCTCCACTTCTTTAGAATTTAAATATCACAACAGAGTTAATAGCATGATATTAAGTCCACTAAATATCTATGTATTATAGACTGAGAACTTAATATGATATTAAGTCCATTACTGACATGTGTATTATAGACAGAGAACTTAATAATGTGATATTAAGTCCATTACTGATCTATGTATTATATACACAGAACTTAATAATATGATATTAAGTCCATTACTGACATATGTATTATAGACAGAGAACTTAATAATGTGATATTAAGTCCATTACTGACGTGAATTACAGACAGAGAACATAATAATTTGATATTAAGTCCATTACTGACATGTGTAGACACAGAACTTAATATGATATTAAGTCCATTACTGACATGTGTATTATAGACAGAGAACTTAATATGATATTAAATCCATTACTGATCAATGTATTATAGTCACAGAACTTAATAGCATCATAATAAATCTGTTACTGATCTATGTATTATAGACAGAGAGCAAAAGAGCATCATATTAAGTCCATTATTGATCACTGTATTATAGACACAGAGCTTAAATAATATATTATGTCCATTACTGATATATGTATTATACCCACAGCTTCACAACATCATTTGAAGTCTATTACTGATCTATGTATTATAGACACAGAACTTAATAGCATCATATGAAGTCCATTACTGATCTATGCATTATAGACACAGAACTTAATAGCATCATATGAAGTCCATTACTGATCTATGTATTATAGACACAGAACTTAATAGCATCATATCAAGTCCATTACTGATTTATGTATTATAGACAAATGACTTAAAAGCATTATATGAAGTCCATTACTGATTTATGTATTATAGACACAGGACTCAACAGCATCATATGAAGTCCATTATTGATTGATGTAGTATAGATACAGGACGTAACAGCATCATATGAAGTCCATTAATGATCTATGTACTATAGACACCGGACTTAACAGCATCATATTAAGTCCATTACTGATCTATGTACTACAGACACAGGACTTAACAGCATCATATTAAGTCCATTACTGATGTATGTATTATAGACACAGGACTTAACAGCATCATATTAAGTCCATTACTGATGTATGTACTATAGACAGAGGACTACTTAATAGCATCATATTAAGCTCTTTACTTATCTATGTATTATGCTAGTCTTAGATATTTAAAGAGTTTGTTGACAAGGTCTCAATTTCACCAACACAATTCTCAAGTCCAGACTTAAGACTTTTGATTGGTCAATTTTAAGTCAGACTTAAATTTCACCCGGTCAGATTGCTGCAATCTAAATTTAAACCACATCTTGACATAAGTTCTATTGGTGAAATACACATATTGTTAGCAAACATTTACAGTCAAACATGTAGGCCATAACATTTTATGAGCAGTACAAACTGGTGCAAAACTCCTATATATTTTATGGAGTCCCCATGTATCAATATATACGGATCATAAATATTAATAATAACATTTGTAACAACTACCTGTGCTTAAACCACACACACCTCACTTCAGGTATAAAGCTACGTCTTTGGAGCCTCTAATATTACGTATTGGCTACAACTGATTTATTTTATTTCTTGTGCTAGCTATATAGAAAAATTGTTGTGAGGATCAATCTAAAGTGATCTTAGTTATCTAGTGATTTCTCTGATAATGAGAATGTTATAATATTAAGGAATATATACAGCATTATTACAAACGAGATGCTTTTTCACTGGCTGATATTATGTTATTTGATTTCTGATAATTTATGATAATGCATTGTCATGATATCAAAAGACTTTTTATGGCATCTCACTCTTGTAATGATTGCATATATGAATTAAATCTGTTATTAAATCATGTAATAAAATAATAAGTGACCAATGATATATTTCACTGAATATGAAGTTTTATAATTAAACCTGTAAACCTATGAAATTGAACAATGTTTCATATTGGTCAATAAAAGGTCTAATGGTTCAAAATACTTCATTTCACCTCAACAAAGCTGTAACAGGATTAATATACCATTTACAAAAAAACCCAACTTCTTCCTTGGGTTTCCTCATCAGTCTATTTCACAGAGATAAACATAAATATTTTGATATTCACTGAATCTTGACATTTACAGTCATCTATATTCACATACCTCTCAAAATGTGTAGTATCCATTCTTAAAAAATGGCTGATTGTGACTGAAATATTTCAATTTGAGATTATATGGTCGTGGAAATCATAAATGGTTTTCTAGCCCTTTTCTAATATATTAAATAATATCTTGAAATATAATCCTAGAACATTTTGGTGGAAAAAGTCCCACATGACCTAGTCCTAGGAAATGAATACGACCAAGATTTGCATCACTTTTTGCCACAATTTATTGTAGCAACAAAGATCTCAAGACAATTAACCTATAAAATATTTATTACAATACTAAGTCAAGTCATCAGGGAAATAACTTTGTACTCCACATATTTCTTCAGTAAGCCTACACAAAAGACACTGTAAACAAAATATTTCTGAAATTAACCAATCAATGGGAAATATGAAAATTTGAGGTCAGACTCAGCCAACTGTCTCTGAGTTCATGTTATTTATATTGCACATGTACACTGGGTAATGCCAAGCTTCATTAAATCTGATTAAGAACCCTGTATAAGATTAACATGATTGTCTTTGGATGAATTTCTTCAGCTATAACAAAAGATTTTGGGAAAGTTTCAATGTACAGAATAATGGCAAATTTTTATAAATGGTTTAAAATAATTAAAGCACTGGATGCCTCCAGGAAATGTAAAGAGTTGAAATTTTAATTAAACCATAAAAGCGTGTAGCTTTAATGGAACACAAGAACACTGCATATGGCAAGAAACAAAAAGAATCTAGTATTATTCAAGGAACACATGCACTTTATATTCTCTTTGTCTATCAAGTCATAAGTAACTGTTACCCTCTATGAAACCATTTGACACTTGTTTATTATACATGTCAATGTAAAAATGCATCATAAATAAAAGTTTGGAAATGTATGAACATCAAAAGATATGATAAAACTCACTGTAAATGTATCTGTGTATAAATTCTTTCCTTCATGTCAAAGAAAGATATAACAACATACCACTTAACTCTGACAAAATATAGCAAAGTGTTGAATAATTAAGTACAACATAATGCCCTATTGGGATGTGTATAATAAATATTTGTATATTTACATGGTTCACATTGTTCCTGGATATGGTAGATATGTTTCATACAATATCTCATAAGTCTTATTTTTTAATGTAGATAAAATATGCACAATAAATGAACTTTAACTACTTATCAGCAAAATTTTTCCAGAAAAATTTCTAAAATGAAAGTTGCTACAGTGAATACTTGGACTGTGTAACCTGATACCTAAAATGTGGTAAATTTTGAAGATTTTTAAATACATATTTCTGAGTCAGAATTTATTTCGAAAGACTTTGAAAGAAAAACAGGTCTGGTATACAAAAGAACTGGGTGCAATCATCTCTAGAAACTGTTCCTAGTAGGTTGATCCTTCTATAGGAATAACTGGAGCATACAAAATTGGAGCATGGGCTTCTGATTAATCCTTCAAGTTGATAAAGGCATTCACACCTGTACTTTCCCTGCTTTGAAGCAAGTTGGTTAATACATTTGTTTTCAGCATGAACAGTCATACTATGTGACCAAATAAATGACAATTCCATCAAGCCCTAATCTTTCGATTCTCATAGTGTTTCATAAGGTACATGACCAAATAAATGAAAATTCCATCTAGCCCTAATGGCTTGAGAAAAGAAATTTTTCCATTCTCACAGTGTTCCATAACGTACATGACCAATAAATGACAATTCCATCAAACCCTATTGGCTTGCAAAAAGAAATTTTTCCATTTTCAATGTTTCATAAGGTACATGACCAAATAAATGACAATTCCATCGAGCCATAACAGCCTGAAAAAAGAATATCTCCCTTTCTCATACACTGTTTAGAAAGGTCATTAACTTCAATTAGTGCTAAAGGTTCTGTACAATTTACAACAGACAAGGTCTATAGAAAATGAATTTGTATTGTGACAGCAAAATATAAACATAAAGACATATATAATTACATAGAAAAGTTTCAACTAATTAAGGATAGAACTAAGCTTGAAAATATTACCATTTTTGGCAGTCATTTCAAAGATTACACAACAGTATATAAAACAATATATTACAGAAAGCAATTAACTACAGAATATATCAGTTGTACTACAGATCAGAAATGGGTAATTTTACAAAAATCTTCACTTCATTTGCAATCCATCTGAATTCTATTCACATTTGCAGTCATCTATCATTGAATCATTATTCATTTATAGTGTCAAAAATCTGCATTTATATAAGTTTCAAACATCATTTTCTTTTGTTTTTGTATATTTAGAACTAAAATGTAAATGCATTGACCAAAGTTTGGTTTTTATTCCCTTTTTGAATGTTCAAGAAAGAGAACTAGAGCTTTTGTATCTTGTTTTATTAAGGTGCACTTGATACAATGAAAAAGACAGCACTGAAGTTTCAATAAAATATAACTGAAACTGCATGCAATAAATGTAAAAATGAATGTCACCAAATTGTATTTATTACTTGCAGATCAAGGTCTGTGTTGTCTGTTCTACTGATTATTCCTAACAATCTGCACAGACCCAGATCTTCCGGCACATTATATGCTGCCAGATCTGGGTTTGTGCAGTTTACAGGTGGGCTTGTCTTATAAATGAATATATATAGTGTATCATTTTATTCAACTAATGAATGTAGAGATACAGCCAATGATGATGATGTCATCACATGAAAGAGTTATTTTTTATTCCTGTCTCAACAAAAACAACTGCACTGTTAATAAAAGCTGAAAAATTTTTATTGTAAAAAAAAGGGGTTTTGACTGGAAATTTTGAAGCAGCATGAAAATATTCAATTTTAAATTCCTTCATGAAATGTACTTCATTCCATTTCTTTTAGCATTAATTATTTTGTTTGCATTTATTCTGCATTCTTTGTGTTCATTCTGCATCCTGTTTTCATTTCACTTTTTAAAATTACCCATTTCACAGTTTGTAGTACATTTTTCTAAGTACCTATTAACTGTGCTATATAATGGATTCAGTTTACAAATTAGAACTGAAATGAATCCAAATAAAGTCTGATTTACATAAAAGGAAATGAGTACACAACAAAGCCTTTGCCTGCATAATCTAGAATGAATATGTTATTAATACAACATCAAGTTTTACATAGCCAAGGAACAGTAAAAAGAACTCATTATTCACATTCTCTTCCTACCATAAATGCAAGCATAAGACCCAACAGGCCCAATAAAATCAATGGCTTTTTAACCTGAAGTAATTATTGCAAGGATATTCTATAAAAAAAAAATACATTTTGTCTCATGATTCACTAGCTGAACCTTTGGCAACATCTGCCAGCAGTTGGATACAAAGGTTTCATCACTTTTTTTCCTATGCAGTGGGCATAACATGTTACCCAGCCAAGCAGACATTTTTACTGTATTGGAATAACTGTATGCTATCATTTCAGCTCACTGTTCTGCCAAGTCTGATACATGCCAGTAACAAATCTCCCCAGGTCTATTGGTATGCATTAAGGGTTTTTCCAAAATCTTACTGTATCATATCTAGCCGGTGCTTAGCCCAGTCTACCAAATATTGATGTGGTAACTTGGATTTTGTCAACTCCCTAGCAGCCATGGCTACCTTTAGCTGGTTTTTGCGGAGGTAGAGTTGCGTATCTGTCTGCAATTGTTGGATGCGCTCTGGTCGAATTTCATCCAGACCACAGTCTTCCGATAAGTATGGGTTAAAACGAAAATAGGATTTGGGAGGCAGAAGGTCCTTCATCGTTACATGTACAGCTGAAAATAACACAAAAATTATGTTTACTGCAGTTGGTATGCAGGTATAATATAATAATTCCTTCTTACACAGCTGAAAATGAGAGAAATATGTTAATAATCAGTGTAGTTACTCAAAACTCACAAAACATAGGTCTGTCAAATCAAAATAGTCAAACAGATATGAAACTATTTGGAGTCAGGGCTATTCCATTTAAACATACATATGCCCAGGGAAGGCAGTTTAAAAAAATATATGCCAGGGTATTTTGGTTTTTACAGTGTTCATATTAACATGATAAGTAATTTTAAATTGCATCTATGAGTGGGTACACCACTTTAAAAATGCCTTCCCTGGGTCGAATGTATTTTTTAATGGAACAGCTCTCAAGAAGTCATAAAGTCAATATTTAAAAATTTCAAAATTACATGGACACTGTTTTGAAGTTTTTAAACAAAATTTGGTAATGCAAGCATGAAAATTAGTTAAATCCTTAAGTTATGGCCCTGTGTGTGTGTGTGTGTGTGTGTGTGTGTGTGTGTGTGTGTGTGTGTGTGTGTGTGTGTGTGTGTGTGTGTGTGTGTGTGTGTGTGTGTGTACATGCACTCATGCACGGGTACTGGGCTAATTAAAAATTCATATATTTCAAATGAGAAAGATTATAATAAAATTAAAGTCATCATATTTCAGGCTAAAGCCACTTATTTAAAATTAAGATGGGTGGTGGGTGTAGATGCTGCATGGTCAAATATGCTGCAGTTTTTAATGCTAACAATTCAAATCAAACACAATCATGTAAATTTCCCAAGTTTACTACTACAAATGAGAATGTATCATGCTTGGATTATTAATAGGGATTTATAAACTGGTTCTGTTTCAGAAACTTTAGCTCGTGAATAAAATCTCTAAAACTGGGAACCAGAACACCCACACCAAATATCTGTAGGATTTATATGAGTGGATAAGATCCATTCTACCTACCCTCGGTGTCAGTGGCACTGTCTACAATCTTGGTCACTTTATCTCTCAGACTGCTTTTGGTAGGGGAAATTTCAAGGTTAGGTTCATAACGGCCATTACCGATAGAAATCACACACTGTATTGGTTGATCAGGCCACAAAAGCTTACATTCATGCAAGCCAACAGCTGTTGGGTTGTTTGACAATATTCCACCATCCTGTATAGAAAATGACATTTAATAAATTATATTTAACATCTGAACAAAAAAAGAATCACTTTACATAGTGACTGTTTTGTTACTAAAACTTTTCATTAGGGTTAGTGTAGAAATTACATGAGGGAATACAGACAAATATACTAATTTAATTTTTAAGATGGTTATAATTTAATTTCTTAAACAATCACGTTAACGTTAAAAGAACAGGTAATAGGAGTAGAAAATGCATAAGAATCCAACTTATACCATTGGCACCCTTTGGAGTAGGTGGATTCATTATATTAAGGTTAAACCTCCCTCCTACAATGAGGACAGCACAGCTAATGGTCGCATAACCTGCGAATATATACACATAAGAAGGAAGATGCTTCCTTGCTGAAAACAATTCAAGCAAATCCAGCAAAAGCACTAATCCAGAGACCAGACGGAAGATTCTGCTGACATTAATATGTTCTGGTGGTTGAACCTTCCAGATTCAAATCTTGTCTATGCAAAACTTGATCATGAAATCAAAACATGAGAAGGTTGACTGTGCATGCTGAAATGTTTCATTCTAACACAAGGGTTGTTGAGATCACTGTAATCTCATGAGATGAAATCTTCATAAGCTGTACCTGATCTCTTAAGACCTCTGAGTATGCTGAGTGTATTAAAGTGTTATATCCTCTTTCTGGTCTTCAACGAAATAAAGAGACACCGTCATGCCCCACAATTTTACCATGTGCAATTCATTCACTGCTTGTGAGCACAGACTGGCTTTTGCATCATCATTTCATTTGACATATCAATCAAGGAGCAGAGCAGATGAACACAATTTGATTGCCTACTGATGGAAACCTATTCTTAGCAACAAAGCCTGGTTGTCTCTTGAGAAATAAAGAACCATCTGATCTGAACTGGAAATAGTATGAGTCATTTAAAGGGCTAGCTACACACTCACCATGTATAAAGCAAGAGCTATTGGAAAACACATCTTATCTGATAGCAGTTCTAGATAAAGGCTCGAACTGTTTTAAATTGAGACATGCCAAAACCCATGAAAGATTCCATTTAGAAAATGGGGTGGGGCATTTTGACCTATTCAAGTCAAAATTAGCTAATAAATATGATGCTTAACATGATCAATATCCCCTCTTCCATGATACCTGTGGGAACTGTGGTGGCCCAGTGGTTAGCTTGTCGGACTCACAACCAAAAGGGTCTGCTACCATGGCGTGTCCTTGGGCAAGGCACTTAACTCCAATTGCTGCAACACTAAATAACCTATTTGTGTTGCTGTGGCATGAACACAAAACCAAAATCCATTATGCCTGAAAGTACTGGAGATAAAGGAACCAAACCATTTGATAAATGGGGCTAACTTATTCTCCACAAAAGCCAGAAGATAAATCAAGCCAACTGCAGTAATGAGACACTCATATGGACAACCCTGCACCAGTCTCTGATAACCCACCACATTTGTTTGTAAAATTTTTAAGTAGATGGCCTTCAAACTCATGAGATTCTCTCAATGACTGAAGGTCTGAAGCTGTTCTGGTTAGAACCAGACATGAAGGAGAAGCTTGTCTGGGCAGAGGTGAAATAATTGCAACTGTGGCTGTTGGAGGAGGTTGGGCCTCACCAGGATTTCCTGGGGATGTCTATTACTAAATTAAGCAAATCATTTGCCCAGGACTTGTCCAGTCTGAGATGAGCCCTCAGTTCCTTTGCAGTCCAGTGTTTTCATATTTCCCCACCCCCACCCCATTTGATGAGGTGGGTCACAACCCCCCAAGTTCTCCAGCATGATCAGAACTTCAACTTCACACTGAGCTGATCCTTCCAGAACTGAAATGAATTTACTATAACCTTCATTCTAGAAGGCTGATTTAATTTTTCTGCTCCCCACTTGCCACTGAATGTGCTGAAGCTGGGCAACAAGTGGGACCTCCAACCGTATGAGACTGGCATCCATGCTAACCATAACTTCTGGTTGGAGTGTTTCAACAGAAAATCCTTCTGTGAGCCACTGTATGTTGTGACACGATCCCAGTCTACATCAAAACTTGCTGATCAAGTTACCCTGAAAAGAGGTGCCACAGGGCTAGTAGGGCCATCATCAAAGGACACATGAAAATGTGTAGTCTGATCAAAACTATAAAAAAAATTATTCAACCAAGCAGCAAATACATTAATATACAGTACTATACAAACATTCTACGATGATGAGGTTGAAAACCAAAGATATCCTTGGATTCTGAGATGCCAGGTGGTATGATGTTGACTCTACCAAGCAAACGCTAAAGCTGAAAAACATTAAGCTAATGAGGAACCACCTAGTCATTGTAATAGGATGTAACGGGATGGAGTTTGTTTCCTTTGTATATATGGTATAAAGAAAGGAAACGTACATTTTGTCTTTCTGGGAGACTATATTCAAGTGGTAGCAGAGTTCATTTTCTGAAGTTAATGTGATTGGGGAATGTATTCAACAGATAAAAAGCCTCCCAATCCTCCAATACTTTTATTTCTGAAAAAGCTCTTTTCACATCCTGAAAATCAAATTTTGAATCTATTAACTATTAACTGCACCCAATTTTGAACATTTAAGCTACAGAAGTCACTCAACAAATTTATAAAACTGAACACGCCCAAAAGATCACAATATTCAACATGTTCAAAATTTTCAGAGAGAGTAATTTACTGAAATAATAAATAGATGTATGAAGCCAGGCCTGAATGTCACCAACAAAACTGAAGTTTAAAACTTAAATTTTAGTTTAGAATCCTCCAATCTCACTGGTTGTAACTTAAATCTGACTTGAAACTGACAAAATAAATATCTTAAGTCTAGTTTTAACCTGTATTGGTGAAACTGAGAGGCTCTAATTTGTTCTTAATGATATGCTGACACACCACATCCACTAATCTGATCAACATTCAATATTAAGGCCTGTCAAACAAATTTCGATTTCTCTAATATAATGCTGTAATTATTCAGTTTACTATTAGAACCTACTGTATGAACGTAAAGACTAAATTCTGCAAATATATAAATGAAGCACTGCAACACTGTCTTGCAATACAGTCAATTAATTAGGTTTGTTTTAGATACAACTTGTCAACATTTCTTTAAAATTTTATCAGTATAGTAAGAACAATCCAAAAATGTGACCAATCCTCAATACGAGCACATTAAGTTATTTTTGTTTATTTTGTACAATCCAAAATGTGCCCATTGAAATAAGATCACCTCCAAACAGGAACCATTTTTTCCAAATCCTATTAAGATATACTCCATGGTTTTAAAAAAAATTTAAGACATATGTCATTTGCCTTAAGTTAAACCTTTGCAGTGAAAACTGCCAAAGATTGGGACTTTTTCATTACATTTAATCCAAAATATATCATTATAGATGATTTTTGGGGTGGTATTTATAGGCTGGATTTATTCTGCCCCTGCTTAAAGCCAGCTTATGAACTAGCAAAAATGTTCCCAAAATAATAAAAATATGGTACACTGGCATGTCCCTGTTGTGCCAATTGAATTTTCCCACATGTACACTCAAAAAAAGTTTGAAGTATCTTAATTTACCTTTCACAGGATCAAATATGAAGAAAATCTGAGCAGTTAAACTGGTTTAATATCATCTCAAACTTTTAGTAGGTATACATACTTGCTCTCTACAAATGGGTGATCACCACGAGTACATAGTTTCACACTGAAACCCTGTGGTAATCATACTGAGGTAGATACATTAAGCATTTTGTGCATACTGAATGTTTAAATAAAACTTATTTTAGGCCAACATAAGCATTCCCAGATTCTTTATTAAATGACATATGATCCCATAGGTAAAATGCTAGGAATAGCTTTTCATAAAAAATTTAACCCAGTATAAAATATGAAACAGTAGAATGAAATGTTAAAAATGGCTTTAATTATGAGGTTTTATTGTGATTTTCTCTACAAGAAATTACCTGGTGAACATAATCCCCCAGCACAAACTCCTCATAGTAGCCTGGTGCAGCAGATGATGCCCGAATAACTTCCCACACTTTGTGCTTACTGTTACCTGGGTACTGAGAGTATACGCCAGATGGATGATTGTAGTTACGAAACAGGAAGTTCTTCATCTTTGGCACATTCATCACTGTTGACATTGCCGACATCTGAAAAAAGAAAAATAAAATTACTGGAAATATCAATCTATTTAGTTTTCTCACCAGCACTTTCACTGCGTATCGGAACATATACAAAACCAGTATTTGGATGCTACATTCTTGGATTAATTGTACCTGTATATAAATGAAATGATCTGGAAAACAATACAATCAATGCAGATGTGTCCTTAATATTGAGTGAACTTGTATGAACTTATTTTCCAGCTGGTCTTACAATATCTGATAACCATGCAGCTCATTACATCTGTTATTTGTATCTATGTATACACGCAGATTAATTTTGTGTCATTTGTATCTATGTATACATGCGCATTAACTACATGTCCTTTGTGTCTATGTATACATGCACATTAACTACATGTCATTTGTATCTATGTATACATGCCCATTAACTACATGTCATTTGTATCTATGTATACATGCAGATTAATTACATGTCATTTGTATCTATGTATACATGCAAATTAATTCCATTTGTCATCTGTATTTGTGTATACATGCCAATCCTTAAAATGAAACTTGGTATTTTTTTTTTAGAAAAGAGTGAATGCAGGATTTCTCCCCTCTATACAAATTAAATACTGATTTCTGCAAACTGGGTCTTTATTTAACACAGACATTAGTGTGGATTTAATGGAGTAAACTGTGCCTCTTGCATGTCTAAATGTGTTTTTATTTGATGACATCATCACTGTGGCCTTAAATGGGTAAAATGTGCCTTTTACGTTTCTAACAGTAAATTTCCCTTTATGCTCATGGATTATTCATTTATGTTTAAATCCTACCATCAGATCAGTCTGGGCTAGCTATCATGGAGTGCAACTGGGCAAAACATATTACTCCGGGACCAATTGCCTCAGCACTAAATAACCTACTTGTGTTGCTGTACCATATAACATCAAACCAAACCAAACTAACTGCAAAAGTAAAAAAAAAGCTCAAAGGCCCAAATACTTGGCTTAATCTGAAATTCAAAATTTCAAAAGTATATATTTACTGAAGTCATCTTGGAAAGTACATAAACCTGAACCAGAGACACAGAAGATTAAGTAACAAGCACAAGCTTATTTCATGCTCTCCTCTCCTCATTAATAAAAAATATGTACTTTTATAATGTGGCTGATGTGATTAACGAAGGCAAATAAAAAATATGTACTTTTATAATGTGGCTGAAGTTATTAATGAAGGCATAAGCTTATTTCATGCTCTCCTCTCCTCATTAATAAAAAATATGTACTTTTATAACGTGGCTGATGTGATTAATGAAGGCATAGGCTTATTTCATGCTCTCCTCTCCTCATTATTAAAAAATATGTACTTTTATAATGTGGCTGATGTGATTAATGAAGGCACAAGCTTATTTCATGCTCTCCTCTCCTCATTAATAAAAAATATGTACTTTTATAATGTGGCTGATGTGATTAATGAAGGCATAAGCTTATTTCATGCTCTCCTCTCCTCACTAATAAAAAATATGTACTTTTATAATGTGGCTGATGTGATTAATGAAGGCACAAGATTGTAAACACTGAAACATGCTAATGGGATATTCAAAGAAAATTGTACATAACTTGCAAAACAACTTCCAACTTCAGCTCCAGTGGTATGTTTGTGTATATATACATACATACATGTACACACTGAGTTCTCCATGACACTGAAATCCACATAGAAATACACAAACTTTTCATTTCTGGACACATGAAAATTCCAACAGCCAAAATCTTGGTATGCAAGCTTATCTGTTGGCCAAATTCTCTTTTATTTGATCCATATGTACACTGTGAGAGTCAAATCATGTAGCATGTGAGCTATCAAAGAAACTTTCAAGTGATTTTAATAGGATTAGGTGAAGCCACATAGGTTAGATCTGAGCAGACAAGGAGATTCAGACACCTGTTAATTGACTGGGATTGCCTAGTGATCACTGTGATCAAAATACTAATTACATGTGTGTGCTTTGACACCACTGTTTGATCAGCTTTACTTAGTAGCTTTAATCAATAAGTTTAAAAATCCTTATTTTAATTAAAGGTATTCATGATATTTGTAACATTTCTGGATCTAATGAATATTATGATGTCTTCACTCAAATCCCTAAGATTATTATATATGGACAATACGAGAGCGACCTCCTTTCTGAATCCAAATTTGACCATATCAAATGAACTTCCCTGAAAATTCTTCCATCCCATATCCAGAAATTCTTTATATTATGTTTATTTTTTTCAGTTTGCTGATGCATTTGATCCACTATGCCTGAGTGCTGGTCAGATCCTCACAGATGAATATTTTTCCATGCATTTTGTATGGTTCCATCTCTTCTGTTGAACCCATGGATTCAGAATATCTGTACATCCTGAATCCATGGATTCAATTGAAGAGATGGAACCAAACAATGCATCATTAAACAAAGTGAGGTGTTACATTGACAGGTTTCAAATTTTTCCCTTTGTTAACATCTCAGCTTTCATGTTGTGTATGATAACACTGTGTACAAAAGGACCCTAAACTTTGCAATTATCAGTCTGGATATTGAGGTTTATGGATTTTCAAATAGATCTATAAAGCACAAAGGGGGAAATATCAACCACAATGCAGGAATGCCCAGATCAATTTCATTGGATTTATCACTTTTCTTATTTTTAGCAATTCCGCTTACTTGTATGTCATTACTATAGCTGTAAATTTCTCATTCATCACTTCTAGGAGATTCAAGTGATTAAAACTTAGTTTCTGGAGAGTTCATCTTCAAATCTTTCTCAATCAACTCTGCTTATAATTTGGCAATTTTATTTTCAAGTTTCTACTGACAACAGAACTTACTGCAGGACTCAGAACCTGTTGTACCTAAAGTGTTAAAATAAATGAATTTAGTAGATCACTGGTTACTACAAAGCTTAACTGTAGTACTCTCCTGAGTTAGATTTGTATCAGTTTTAAAGTATTCATGGCCACTGTCACTCACCATTAAATCTTTGAAGAGACTTTGATATCTAACTTTCTCCAGGATGAGATATAAATCAATGAACATTTTCACAAGTTTTTAAAAAATTTTCTTTAATTTCTTTGTAGTGGTTTAAGAAGACATTGTGGCCAACAGTCTGTACCGTCTTAAGAGTCACTACATGAACATTTCTAATCCACATAATATTAAAATTCCTTGAGATTATTCCATGAAAAACAAATACACAACAGGATACACTGTTAAGACTGTTTTAAACCAATTAGTTCATGCTGATGCCTAAAAAACTGCAAATTCAGATGAAGAAATGGAAAGCACAGGTAAGTTACACCTCTTACATTAACTATCTGTATATATTATTTTTTTAACCATTAGACAAGCAGTCCCTCTAGTCACTAAACACTTAATATATTCATATTGCATTGATCTTCAAATTTCCTCCAGTCTCAATGATGGTATTGTTATTGATGGACACATATATAACTAATAATCAGCTTTCTATTTACTGCACAGAGCTTTAATATACTGTGGTTTCAAAAACTATTCAAGAGTATCAGCTTTTCTGGATTTTGTTGCTGTCATCAATCACAAATTTAAAGACCCAAAAAAACAATTACCCACATGTGATGCTGAAAACCCCCCCCCCCGTTTTTAATGAAACATCCTGAGCATTCTACAAAGCTACCTGATAATCATTAGTGTAATTTGACAATAAAATATTAACTTTACATGTGTCTGCTTTATTTTAACCTTTAAAAAAGAAAAGAATTATAAAGCATTTGTATTGTTTAAATGCTCGTGTATACAGTATCCAGTAATTGTCATTTCCACTCACTGCTTTAAATCAACATGTTGTGAGATTGGCAAAGACAGAAAGAAACAAGAAAAAGCACAAGGTATTTAAAGACTAGTATTACTGAAAATAAAATAAAGAATAATGAATGATAACATTTTATGGATTTATAACTTATTCAAATCAATCCTTCGTTGACAGGTATTCAGTTTGTGCTCATACGGGTGGCAGTGTTGTTATAACCACTCAACCTATCACTACTTGTGGATAGCATAGTTTTGTTCTTTTCTATTCTTTATTTTGGATAATTATTAATGTTAAAGCACAAAAATTAAATACCTACATGTATGGAAACTCTGACAGGCAAATTCCACAAAATTAAGTACTCTCAAAAAACAGGTTTTTTTGTACAAAGCCATGGAAAGTGAGACACTCAAAAATACTAATAAATGAAGCCACTGTAATTCTATTGCATCAATCTTAAAATTTCCTCCTCACCCAGTGATGGTGTTGTTATTGATGGACATATATATAACTGATTACCAGCTTTACCATTTAGTACAGAGTTTTTACACTTCACATAGGATTATTTCAGGCAATATGGGTGGAAAAATTAAAAAAGTAGCAAATTAAGCATTTTCAATAAAATAAAACATATATAACCATTCAATAAGATTACAAAGCTTTCAGCCAAAGCAAACTCCCCAACTGATCTTTGCCATTATGTTCTCTTGAGAAAATCATCCAAAATTTACATCACAGGTGTAACATGCAAAACAGTGTTTTGTAACATGCAAAACAGTGTTTAAATTATTGGGAATTCACTATTTTTCATTGGGTACAACATTACACAGATTTTGTAGTTACTTCAAACTTGCTGCTCAACAAACAATGATCCTTATGTGAAATAAACAGGACCCCTTCCCCAACCCAAGAATTAGCACAACAAAATAAATGTAATATACAGCAAAAACATGAAAACTGACATCCAAGAAAAAAAAAAAAGAATTTACTGCACATTCCATGTAACTAGTAGTTGTGACAGTTCAAGAGAAATATTACCTTTGGACAGACTGGATCTCTGGAAAAATCAATCATCCTCTTCTCTCCCATCTTTGTTCTGAAAGAAACAAAAATCTTAAAGTCTCCCTTTATAGAACTTACAGAATCAGAATTGTTTGCAAGAATATAGCAAATGAA
Source organism: Megalonaias nervosa (assembly GCA_016617855.1). Lineage (NCBI taxonomy): Eukaryota > Metazoa > Mollusca > Bivalvia > Unionida > Unionidae > Megalonaias > Megalonaias nervosa. The sequence continues at coordinate 56,911 of JAECUM010013647.1, forward strand.
TGTATTTAAAATTTATGATTTCCTTGAAAGAAATCTGGGGTTTATGGTAGACATAAAAGTGTACTATATTCTCATTCTATAGCTTTATATATTTTATTTAAATCTACCCTAATCAGGAACTGAAAAACCCTTAACAAAGAAGTCTGTGACGGAAAAAATTGAGCTAAAACCCATGCATTTAAGTCCAATCCATTCTTGATCACCAAATAACATTCAACAAAAAGGTCTGACAACCTGACTTCCTTTTATTGATGATCATCTGCTTCAGAATTACCACTGAATGCATTTCATTATATCAGTCCTGGCTTTCACCAACAGAATGCAAGTGATCTCTAGAACCCACTGATCTGATTGGCTCAAGTTTAAGCCTCATTTAAAATTGACTAACCAAACGTCAACAGTCAATTAAATACTTTTCTTTTTTTGATATGACCAATATGATTTAACTCTGATAAAATTCAAACAAAAAGTCCCAGACAAATGACTGACAAAATATTTTTAGTCCCTGATAACTGTTGGAAATTCAGTAACCAACTGAGTAAAGTAATTTTTATCATAGATCAGGCATAATAAAACTAAAGTTTAAAAATATCAAACTAACTTTCAACAGTAACAACAATCTTCTGAATAACAAATGTACCATAAATAACCCAAATAGTCAGAACCTCCAATTTCCCAGACACTGTATTTTCAAAATTTGAAATAATTTTAAACAGTGAAAAAAAAATCCATACAACAAGCAAGTTTTTGTAAAACTGACAAAAACTATAAATTTAAGTTGGAACATAAATTAAGGAAAGTTTTAACTGTACAAAAAAGTTGCAACTCAGTAAAGAGATGATTCTACTGTAGAAATTAGGACCACCTGGTGGCCCCAATTTATGTAAGTGGCCCCACAACTTTTATTTTTAAATATCCCAATAAAAAGTTAGTAAATCTTGTTTGCCAGTACCTTTCCTTCATTCCAGTCATATCCATTATACGTATTACTATATCAGTAATTTTACTTTTCTGAGATCTTTATCCTGCCCAAAATGAGGTCTACTATGATACCGGAATGTGTCAGAGATCATGGAATGGTAGCCTTTGATAGTAATTGGAGCCAAATCTCTCTCTTTGAAGACCCAGCATGAAAAGTTGACCAACTGAGGGACTGAGGAACTCAGAGAGACCATTTTATTGCTATGGCACCAGTCCCTGAAAACACGCTACTTCCCTTGTAAGTCTTCTGGGTGGTGGGCCTACTGGCTCTAGAGATTCTCTCCACAACTGAAGGCTTAAATTGTTTGTCTCACAAGGCTGTCCAGACAAGAACCAAGCATGAAGAAGAAGACGGTCCAGGCAGGGATGGAACACCCATGACCATGGTTGCTTGAGAAGATTCAGGTTTGATGGAATCTTCTTCAGCAAGATCTATCGCTAGATCGAGTAGATTGGTAACACAGGATTTGTTCCATCTGAGAGGGGCTATCAGAATCATCTTGCATTTTTGACCTTGTAACTTTGTGATTATTTTTGTACCACAACTGGGGTGGGGTGGGGTGGGGAACAGGCAAATGCCCACAACCCCTCCCAACTGATTGATGGTGTCCACAGTCCAAGTTTCTGGGTTTGGAACTGGAAAGACAAGTGTGGGTAACTTGTAATTCCACCTTGTCACAAAAAGATCAATCACTGGATGACCAAAGTGTGCATATCCGAATAAAGACCAACTGATGGAGAAACCATTTTGTGTGAAATAGTTGACCTTTCCTGGATAGAGTGTCAGCCAAGACACTGAGTCTGCTGTGAATGTGTCTGATTTGTATATTGATAGTTCAGACTGTTGCACCAACGTAGAAACTGCCAAATCAGAGGTTGGGTGATTTGGGGACCCCGCACATGTTTGAGGAGATAGGACATCACCACAGAACTGTCAGACATAATGAGAACCATTTTGCCTGAGAGTCAATTTTCCAAAGTCAAAACATTGATGACAGCCTTCATTTATAAAAGGTTGATGTGTAGAGACCACTCCCCTGCCCCCCCCCATGTGCCGCTGACAGTAGTGAAGTCTGGCAACAGGTGGGCACCCCACCCGTATGTTATGGCATCGGTACATAATGTTATTTCTTCTTGTGGCTTCTCCAATGGGATCCCCATAGTCAACCAATCTGGACTGCACCACTGATGCAGTAATGATCATCTCTGAGATATAATCATGACTGTTTGATTAAGGGAACTTGAAAAGGGGCACCACTGTGCGAGCAACGTCATTGGTAAGGGGTGCATAAAAAGACAGCTGAACTGGGATCAAGTCTTCTGTCGTATTAAAAAATCTGAGAAGTTGCAAGAACTCTGTCACTGAAATCCAAATCCTGTTGGAAACAGACTCGACACGTTTGATGATCCTGATTAAATGAACATGAGGAAGCCATAGCAGATTCAATTGGTGATGACTCCATTCCTAGATGGACTAAAAGTTGGGACAGAAGAAGGTCGGATTTTTCCCTGTTCATTAGAATGCCTTGATGATCTAAATGTGAGAGATTGTTTTTGCCCTGCAATAGAATAGAACTTACCAAATGTTTCTGAAGGATGTAAATCCAGGTACACTGCTGTCTTTGAAGATGAAGTCGACCAGAACAAGGTGACAACACAATCCATAACCATGGTAAAATTCCAAGGGCTGATGTTGAGGCCCAAGCATAGGACCTTGAGGTGTGCAGAATGGAGAAACAGGGATGTGAAAATTTGTATCTGATCAAGACTGATTGCATACTCATCCATAAAGAGGAGAGAGGAGGAAATGGATAGGGTTGGATAAATGAAATCCAAAGCCCCAACAAAATGACCTGGATCACCCAATTGTTCTGAGGGTACAGGGAGATCAAGTGAACCTGAAACTGGAGAGTCAGCCACCCACAGCTAGGCTGTCTGCAGCTGGTGAGAAGGATAGGTCAATGCTTATAGTTAGAAGGCTTGAAAGAGGAGAAACTTTGTTGCCTTCTAGCCTGGTTAGTCTGTTGTCCCCTGGCATTGGGTTGAGATCTAAATTGTTTCACATTTGACTGAAAAGATCCCTAGTCCAGAGTCAGCTTATCATCCCTCTGTGCTAGTGGGGGCTGATTGTTTCAAAATGCCTGTGGGTTGAGTGGCGTGATGGAGGAGCAGTTCCTGAACTGTCTGCCTCCGAACATTTTCATCTCTTCCTCCAAAAGACAATGTTGATCCAAATTAGGTCATCCATAAAGCCAGAGAATGAGGTTTGAGTGATGTGGACCGCAGACATGTGTCACACTGTATCAGGTCTAAGCTGACCAAAGCAGTCAACACATGACATGGTGAGCTGCCCAGTTAATGACTTACAATCCTGGACACTGCCTACCAAGTATGGTTATAACCTTGAGTCAGAAAATTGCCAATGAGGCCAAATCTAACATTGACGACATAGCAATTATATTCTGAACTAGCTTTGACATGGCATGGAGCTCATTTTTTTACCACTGGCTGCTAGTTTTTGTCAAGGGCAGGGAAAGCAGTACTGAAGGCTTGTGAGTTTTATACCAGAAAGATGAGAATGCTGCTGGAACTTGGCTTTCTGAAAAGAAACACTTAGAATTCCTCAGGTCACCAATTCTACCTGAAAGCCAGCCACTGATCTCCTTAATTTTAGCAGATAAGGGAAGAAGCCAGAAGGACAGTGTCTCTTCCTCCATATTGAACTCTGCTGATGCTTTAACTTTATAGTCTTGAGTATCAATGGGGGGTGGGGGGTGGAGGGAATTATGAAGTTGCCAACACCCTACAAATTTCCTTCACTGTGGGCCTTAAAGCTAAATTTAGTCTGTTCCATGGTTAGATCTGAATATGGTTGATTTGAAAAGCTTCATCACACTCAGTGTGCAGCTCTGGATAAGTCATACCAGGTGGCATCAATGACTCAACTGTGTCCTCTTTGAAAATGTCATAACTCTCCCATGTGGAGAAGCTGTTAATGTATGGAAGTCCAGCACTTCAGGAATGACTAGCTGGTTTGCCTGGCATATTGACAGCATGGCTGCTTGTTGTATAGAAGACAGTCTGGCTATCACCAGTACCAGCCACTCCATGGGCCTGGCTGGATAGACCAATTTCTCACTTAAATCTCCATCATAGTAAGGATATGTTGCCAATGGTATGGCCAAATGGACAGAATTGTCACTAAGATCCCCATAAATCCTAGTTGGCTGAACCATTTTATCAAAAAGGTCCTGATGCTGGATAACTTGATGGCCAGTGAGGGCTGATGATGGCACGGCCGCATTATGAATTGGATCCAATGTATCTGGTACCAACCCAATGCGCTCAGACCTACAGCCCAAAGGCCATTCTCAGACGATACGGTGGTGTTGATGGGGGGTGAATTATGCCCAGTGGACAGCCTAAAATTGGGGAGATACTCCCCAAATGAGTTAGAAAAAAGGTGCGGAGACAAGCAAGAGAAATAAAGGTAATATCTGGCCTGATGTCAAGAACTGCAACCTTGTTTCCTGGGCCAGACAACACATCTATTCGAAGCTGGACGGTTGTACCACCTGAATATGATCTTCCTCCACTACCATTGATGTTACTGTGGCTGACAGTTGCAAATGATGAATTTTAAGTGGCCGGGGGGGGGGGGACCCCAGTGTCTCCAACAAGATTCACAATGGAGGTTGACTTGGGATGTATACTCAGGATGTCAATGCTATCATGTCTTGACTTATTCTGTCTTTCCTTCCTTTTTGCTGCCTTCTGGACTACTACGGCACAGTCTTCCTCTGACCATGTATTACATACACTGCATGGCTCAGACGATGTACATTTAGTACATCCAATACAAGAGTCATGGTTGTGTTCCTTTACTTTGACCTTTTTGCATTTCATGCATTTAGTTGACATTTCCACTGAAACAACAGAAGAGAAAAACAGCACAAATTAGTAATTCAGCATGTTACTAACTCACTAATATCACTCTTGTTACTAACTGAATAAGTGAAAATAGTCAGTGTCACGTTTTAGATGCCTTCTAGACTATGCTTTGAACTTATGCAGTCATGCATTAACATTTCGACTGAAATGACATAAGAAAGAAAAAACAAAGCATATAGTAGCAATTCAGCATGTTACTAACTCGCTAATACCATCTCCATTACTTACAGAGTAAGTGACAATAGTCAGTGTCATGCTAACTTATAGATGACAACATGAGGTCAATGATAGCATGGTGTAACAGGGTCTTAAACAGAGTCACTCAAATTTGGCAGAAATTGTAAAATTATAAACCTGTAGAAGAATGATGGCCAACACAATAAATCCAAAATGAAAGTTGGATGGTCCAAGTTTAAAATTAAGAGGGCTTGGATTGTCGGAGGTAAAAGGTACTATGTTATCAGTACAGCAGTGAAGATAAAAACTAGTGACACCTGGCGGTGGCAAGGGGAGGTAATGGGTAAGAGTTATTGCCCTTTGTCTATATGATATAGGAAAAACTGATTTTCATCCTTTAAGTAGGGCTGGATTCATGATGTAGAAGGCTCACATTGCTAATAGTAATGTAACTGGGGAACATATCTGAAGGAAAAATACTAAAATGTTTCTTATTTTGGTACACCACAGTGAAATAAAATGAAAATGTCAACCTAAAAATAGGTTCCAGTCAAAAATCGGTAACATCTTCTATTACAGACAGCTCTTTACATGTCTTTATGAGGAAATATTGGATACAATGGTTAACTTTATTAGTAATGGACCACTGAATAACAATTTGCTTCAAACTGACAAAAAATTTAATTTTTCACTTGTTTTTCAACATTCCTGTGTGAATTTTTGGTGGGAATGTCATTTCTAGTATTTATGATCATCAAATTAGCACCAAAACTGACTAGTCAGCATAATTCTTTTTCTGTCTTCCATCTTCCCTTCTGAAGGGAAAATTTACACAGAAGTCTACATTAGACTTAAATTATTCATGAATCATATTGAAACTTAATAAGTTGGGGGTAATGTCACAAAATCAATGTAAGGCAAAGTGATCTTTGCCTTTTGGGCAAATTATCATGTGTACTAACTAAAGACTGTCAATAGGCATCAATCAAAACAGCTAACATCCTTCACAACTCTTGATCAAGCAGCTCCCTATACAATGTAAGCCATGAGATTGTTAAAGGTAATGATAATGGAAAAACCTTTCATCATGAGACAGCTGACGGAATTTAATAAGTAAATCACTTTGATAACTGTGAAATCAATGGTCATCAGCATTACATTGAGCTGACATGTGACTGCAGGTTTCTTTTGTACTTAAAGCTGATGAGCGTACCAAAGGAGACAACCAGTCATGCAAATAAATTCCTATTCTCACTGAAGTGGCTCAACTTTTGAGATATCAAGTGTTTAAATATGTATGCAGGTTATTATCTTTGTTTTCCCTTTCCAAGTAAATTAAACTGAGTTTATATTTATTTCTGATAAAGCAGTTAACATCAATAACATGAAAGCTTCACAAGTTCTCATAGTCTCAGTTTTTTATTTAATGGCATATTTCCCTCATGTAACTCACTTTGGGTGTAGTGGACTTGGTCTTCATACCTATAATGACAGTACAAATAATAGTTTCTACAGTTAGGTTCCTGAATCAGTTCAAGCAATTTGGCTCCATTACATACTCAGGGCAATGACTGCCAGATATGAAGTTTATTGACCGTTTCAAGCATATGTGCAGAAAGATTTTCAGTGATAAGATAACATCAATAGATGATTATTATTCGGGTGATACAGTCTGTTGTCAAAAACAAGCTCTGTGTTATGAAACAATATAACATGATATTAGGTATGATAATAAAGATATTAATTTTCCAGACAATATTCAGGAAAGTTTATAATTTTCATTAGAACACAAATTATCAGACAGAGAGAAAAGTAATTATTTTTTAAGTTTACCAATATTTGGGTCAATGATTGCAATGATTATTCAAAGCTTTCTTTCTAAGGTTGCCAATTAAAAAGTTTATTCATGTTCATATTGTCAGTGCATTCGAAAGACAATATAAAACTTAATACTATGCAGCACACTGGAATGTAGCCATTTTCTTTAAAGTGACAATATTCCACTAATGAAATTTGGAGAAACAATTTTAAAATGTGGGAATAATTATTTTATTTGTAGAAAATCTCTTTCACATGCCTAAATTTCTCAAATGCTGCAACAATACAAGAAAACTGAAATTCTCTTATGGATGATGGGCAAGGCTGTACGGTAATGTGGGTCCCAGGCTCAAAAGAAATAAAACCTTCCAAAACAGTTAATAAATTGTTTGTGACTTGCTCCTAATAATCTATTCCCAATCAAATTTTTCCCATAATGGTTGTCCAAGACCCAGCCTCCAATCATTGTAGGAAATCAATTTTCCACAGTATATACTTACTAATATAGATATTCAATTGGAGCTTCCTCTGCCAGTTCCTTGGTTAAAGAGCTAGCCATTTTGAATTTCATTAGAGACAATGCGTGCGAAGTGTGTGATCTAGATTTTTAACATAGCTTTAACAATTTTCTGGTCATACTGCCATGATTTCAGCAGTGTGTCAGTTTATAGCGATGTCTAGCACTGTGGCATCATGCCACACATGGCATCATGTACCACCAAGTCACACTATCCTAGCACCAGGTCAACCTGTCCAAACACTAACCTCTTAATGCTGAGTGCCAAGTGAGACAGCTGCTACTACCATTTTGATAAGTCTTTGTTATGACTTGGCTGTGGTTCGAACCCATGGTGTCCCCCAGATGTTCTAATAACTTGGGCCATCAGAGCGGTCCACATGCTCAAATAATACATTATTGTATATGAAAACAAAAGTTATGATTCAGTTAACAGTATATTAACTTGAATATGTTCAAATGACCTTTTATTAAGTCCATATTCATTTCAAGAACTGATCAAACGCTAATCATTTAATGAACTGATCAAAGACTGCATACTACTTTGTCGTGTAAAAATTCTGTGCCATTTCCTTTTTTTCCTCCTAAATGGGACAATCAATCTACCCTATATATTTCAAGTTTTAGCTGGCTTGACAGAAAACACAGGTTACTCCAATGGATAGAAAAGCTGTAGAAAACACAATTACCTGAGAATTTCCTCCCACAGCTGAGCATCATAGAATGCATGGTTCCAGACCAGTTTCCCTGTCCCAACATACTTGTTCCTTGTGAACATCAAGCGGCTCATCTCCTTGTACAGTTCCTCACATTCGTTGAGAGGAATACGGAACAGGAACACTAGGGCAACAATGAGGGCACCTGTACTTACACCACATGCGTAGTCAAACAACTTAGCCAGTTCAGTCTGACACATTTGCTCAAGTTGCCGCAGTGTTTCTATAGCAACCAACCCTCTGAAAGTAAATGTTAAATAAAGTTTAATGAAGTGGGAATGAGAGTCTCTATGAAATGGAGTAAAAGTTTCTTAGAAAAAAAGAAACTGCTTGACATATAAATATATTCAATGAAAGCCATGATAACTAAGCTATACAAAAACACACAATACTTTAGGAGAATACACATAGATAAGAGGTGGAGGGAGGTAGGTGAATCAGCTAAAAATCTTGTGTAATACATGGATGATATTAGTGACATATGCACAGATGCAGCTAACAGGGAAAAATCCTCCACCCCACCCTGCCAAGTCCAGCATAAGTCAAGTGGCTGCATCATTATGAAGCTGCCAAATGATATGGGAAGATAACATTTTGTGTTGCTGCTATATGCCTCATCAGGTCAAACTAAGCATTTTGGGATCAAAGTCATCTCTGCCCGCTTTTCCAAGGCTTGGATAATGTCAGTTAGAGAATAGCTGCACGTGAATGCTAAGCTCACAGCTACTAACCTAACTCTGAGCCAAAATGTGAAAGAAATTCATTTGGTCGTGGGTTAATTTTCTATGCACAGCACAGTTAACCCATCATATCCAGGACAACAGAGCTGAAGCCAAAATATTGGCGTTTTCTCCCCTCAAAGGTAGAAATTATAGAGCTCTTCCTCTTTGCACTGGCTCAGTTCATTTCAGGTACCCCTTCAAAGCCCTAACCGGTAGTGTAGATTCCATTGAGACAAAGATTTATATGAGAAAATAGGGTTCACAACAAAAGACTAATTTCCCCATGAACAGTAGCCTGTTCTTAGCAATAAAAGCAGCGATCATCATGAGTGAAATTCATCATGGCAAAACTGCAGATAGTTCCTATCAACCAACAAAAATGGCATGTATCTCAACATTCTGCCTAATGTATCTTGAACAACTAGGAAGCAGGTTTTATAATGAAAATGAGCCAAAGATACTCTAGACAGAGGTGCAAATGGTGCTTTATTAAGCAATGTAATAAACCCACTGTATATTCCTTTATGGACAAAGGGCCAAAGAATTTGGACATGACCAGGTCAAAGTTCAACAGAAGGTTGGAGAGGTTTTTGTTGCCATATATGCTCACTTCCGTTTCTGGGATTGTGGAACAGAAGCCTTTTATAGTAATGTGTGCAAATGGTGCTTTATTGAGCAATGTAATAAACCCACTGTATATTCCTTTATGGACAAAGGGCCGAAGAATTTGGACATGACCAGGTCAAAGTTCAACAGAAGGTTGGGGAGGTTTTTGTTGCCCTATATGCTCACTTCTGTTTCTGGGATTGTGGAACAGAAGCCTTTTATAGTAATGTGTGCTTAGCCACAGGAAAAGTTAACTATTTTGATTACTTTGGCTTTTAGTGGAGTGATATGTTACTGCTCACATCAGTGGGAGAAAACTCTCTACCTCTCCTCATTTGCTTAAAAGAACTGATGATTCTGTTCATCACTTGTTATGAGAAATGTTTGCCCCCTGAGGATTTAATTGTTGGAAGACTATTGAAGAAAACTCCTTGATGATAGGGCATCCATTCAGGAGAATTCTCAACAAGATTTTCATTGTGACAGCCATATGTAATGTCAGATCAGCATCATTTTCATTCACAATCATACAGATATCATAAGAAGTCTTCTGGTGAAAATTTCATGTTGATATGACTTTATTTTTAGAAGGAATAGCAATAATAACATTTTAAGATGGATGCCATAGTGGCCTTATTGGATGCCAAATTGGCATCATTTTCTCCTAGCACAAAGCAGACATCATAAAAAGTCTTCTGATGAAAACCCCATGTCAATATGACTTCTGATTCTGGAAGAGTAGCAATTGCAAGATTTTAAAGATGGCTGCCTTGCTGACATCATAAGAAATCTTCTAGTGAAAACCCAGTGTTGATATGACCATCCATGCACTCCACAACAGCAAAAACAAGATTTTCAAGATGACTGATGTGGCTATACCAATCAGGTTTTTCAACAGAAAAGCTAATTTGCCTGGGAAAACTTCGATCACACTGACAAAATGTGGGATGTTATCTTCAAGTTGTTGAAAGACTAGTACATTTTTAATATTTAGCCAATGTATGCCCATTACCCTTATGAATATTGACTACTTACTGTACTTCTATTGAAATGTGTAAACTTTGTGTACAAAACAAAGCATGTGACCTATGAATGGGGAACAGATTGCCTCTATTACCTATAATTAGTGCTCATGTGGCTTCAACATACATGTTATTCTATTGGCATAAGGACAAAAAATACCAATTTTGAGGCTGTCTACAGCGCATACCATTTTATAACTGAAATCTACCACTTTTGAAAGCTAACAGTTTTAAAAGAAAAATGGAAAAAAAGCATTTTTACATGTTCTTTACAAGCATTACAAAAACCAGCCATAACCAGTTTACTGAGTACCAGAACTGTTCCAGCAGTCATTACAACCAGTGCAATGATGCATGCCTGAGCAACTGGATTAAGGCTAATGTGTATACAACAAGATGTTGCAGACCTGCCACCTTGAGTGGAATGAAAATTAGGGTGCCAAAAATAAAAATCAGGATTTGGCGGGAGAAAAAAAACAGGATAAGTTTTTGCGACTATATGTTTACAAAAACTTTACAACGGAAGTGATATCTCCACTGTCTTATGCCAATTACTTAACATGAAAAATGTATGTTACAGTCATACCTAGAAAATTTATCATTCTTCTATTATCATCTTTGGGGCCCCGAGTGGCCGAGTGGTCTAAAGCGCTTTCCGTTACGGATCACTGCCATCTCACCTGTCTGTGTGGGTTCAAGTCTCGGATTCGGCGAATGTGGATATGTGAGAAAACTTGCCAGTAGCTTCTGGTGGGTTGGTGGTTCTTTCCGGGAATTTCCCGGTTTCTTCCTCCACCATTAATACTGGCCGCCATGTATAGCCTATCGGGTGCTGAAAAATGACATTAAGCCCTACAACAACAACAACAACAACAATTATCATCTTTTATGCCGATATTAAGTGTTAATTCAATCTAAAATATAAAGAGACATCAATACTGCAGATCCAACAAATGAGGAGGGTATTGACAGAGGAAATGAACAACTGTAGACAACAGGAACCTGGATGAAAACATTGTTTTATGTAAAATATTTTGAGATCTGAATAAAGACAACAGTCAATTAATATGACGAGATCTGAATAAACACAACAGTCAATTTAATATGATGTTACTTATTTCTTTTCATAGTTAAACGTGCTGCATTTGCGATGTTGTTTGACAAATAATAGTTAAATAATAGGGTCCTGTTGGACACATGGAATTGGAATCAGGGCTTGTGATGTTTTTCTTAACAAATTTCTTTGAGCTCTCAAGTGTCACAGGAATAGACTGAATTGTTTTTGGATTATTGCAGAAACAAAGTACATCAAGATTTCTAGTATGATATATGTACCAACTGTCAATGGCGACATGCATAAAAATATTTGAAAATCTGACTTTTGAGATTGAGAAGGCTCATTTTTATCCATTTAATTATGTGCCAAGCAGTAAATATGTATCAGTCTCCTGTATTTATCATATAAACAACAAACCATAAAAAGACTGCCTGTGGGTTCTGTATTTTCAACACATCGATCACGTTTTGAACAAAAACTTCCTGGTGGTTAACTGTTAGAGATGAGTGACTTTTATTTTCAAATACACCAGCCAAATGAAATCTCACAAGTTATATTATTAACAATTAACACCTTCTCACCTTAAAATCAGTGACATGCATGAAATAATCTTTGACAAGCCAACTGTTTAGAATTGCAAATCCACAAACTGCATGAGGTTAGGTTAGGACCTAAATATAAGCAAATAGAGGGACAGATACAAAATATGATTAAAATGTAACTGCTACGTTAAATGGAAATATTTATTCCAAATTTGTCAACACTTGCTTTAAATACTTCTAAGTTTGTCAAAATTTGTGTTAAGTAGTAAATATTCACATTCTCTTGTCTGCATGAGAACATGCAAGATTAACCTTGACACTGACAACAACATGAAAATGTGATAGATGAAAGAACTGGTGGCCAGTTAAGTAATAGAAGCATGTATGATATACAGGTATGTATCAAATATCCTACAGATATGTTGAATGGTGTTGGTTTTTTGATGGAAAAAGGCACATCAATGTTACTAGTATGTAGAGGCCGACCAAAACTAAATTTCTTGTTTCGGCCGAAAACGAAACCAGACCAAAAGTTATAAATTGACTTTCGGCCAAAACCGAAAGTTTAACTACACCTTCAGCCGAAACCAAAACTGAGATAAACCGAAGTTGCCGAACACAAGATTTATTAAATAGGCCTGGGTCATGATGCAATGCTACACTAATTAAAAACAAATCTAGAAGTAATCATTCAGAGCCTGCAGTAAGAGGACTTAGCTAAATGTCATCTTTTAGTGTTACTTAGTAATTATATCCAAACAAACGAATGTTGTAGTTCAGAAACAACAAGTTTTTCTGCATTCTCGCCCAGCAGGTTGCTGCACCGGTCTGCATACAACTGTCCTGCTGCACTAAACAGCTGTTCACTGGCCACACTGGTCAGCGACGCAGACAAGTATTTGCGAGCTGCGGCTTCCAGAAGTGGATATTGACTGCAATGCCAGTACGTGTATATGTCCATGGTCATTCGAGGCAGACGCGGTTCCTTTAAATAATTGATCAACTGCTGTTCGTATGGCGGTACAGCGTCAGTTTGACTGTCGACATTTTGTGGTGGGTTCACATAAGCAGGTTGGCTGTCATGCGAAGCCCACAAATTAGCCTCCTCTTGAGCATCTGATTTGGAAGTCTCGTTGCTCTCAAGTTCTTGCTCTACGGTGTCAATTGTAGCTGTGGATGGCGCAGTCATATTGTTCATAGCGGATTCTTGGACTCAGTGTAGAAAGTCCAGAACCATTTTCTTCGCTGCCGCTGCCTCCTGCACACTGAAATATATACCCTTGAAGTGTGGGTCAAGCAGCATTGCAGCAAGGAAAGGTGCCGAGGAACTGATATCAGAGAATTGACGGGTCATTGCATCACGCAGCGCCGCTTTCATTTGATTGAGGCCATGGTCTGCTGCTGTAGTGTTAAGCATGTTCTTCAAATTTGAGACAAGCGGTATCACAACAGAAATGCATGCATCATCAGCACAAATCTCCTGTGTTGCAGTGTAAAATAGTTTAAGAATTTTAACAACTCTTCCAGCCAGTTCTCACTCTGCAATTGAAAGACTGTTGATTCCGCCACGCTGCACGCTGTACAGATTAATCGCCTTGCGCTGTTTGACCAGCCGCTCCAGCATAAGATATGTACTATTCCATCTAGTCTCAACGTTTTGCAGTAGGGAATGTTCTGGGGATTTAACTGTTTGCTGGTGTTCCATGAGATGACGGCACACCTGTTCACTATGCTTAAAGTGAGTAACAATCTTGCAAGCCTTCTTGACGACAGCTTCTACTGATGTCTGCGTGAACAAGGCATCGTGCAGAACCAACTGCAGTGTGTGGGACATGCAGCAGCCAATATCAGTGACGCCTGTGACTCTCATTGCCATTTTCATGTTGGTGGCATTGTCGCGCACTCAACGTGAATCTTCTCCGCGATCTCCCATTTCATCATGGCTTCACCAAGTTTTGATGCAAGATAATTTCCATCATGATCTTCTTCCAGCACCATCGCACTCAAAATAACTTTACAATGCACAGCATCATGAATGAAATGACCCGTGAAGCTTAGTAAGGAACATGATTTTGTTGGATTGCTCCATCCATCTGTAGTAAACGATGTCCAGGTGGCCTCCTGCAACAGATTTTTCACGTGTTTCATGACTTTGTCATATGTGGCAGACATCAGCGTTGTTTGGTAGTATTTTTCGCTTTTTACCTTATAGCGATGAGCGCTGAGTGGATCACCAATGTTCAGTATTTTGAATGCCTCACCTCCAACAATTGAGTAGGATAACATGTCAACAACGATCAAGTCCATGATGCACTTATCAATTTGCTGATCTGCAACATGGTCATCAGGCCAGACCATTCTGCTCTTGACCATTGATGTCCAGGTTGTCTTCACAAAATTCGGTAGTGCATGTTTAGTCGCTTTCTCTTCCATCATCAACTTTTTCGAGGCACGCTCTGCTCCATTGTCCATGGACCTCTTGAGATATGTACCATGGAACTCCTTGTGGCAGCTGGCCAGATGACCTTTCAAGCCTGAAACTGTCTGAAGTCTTGGTTTATCGCTGCCAAGTGATAACAGTCTGTTGCATTCTTTGCACTGCGCCTTGCTTGCATCAGATTCGATTTTTGTGAAGTAATCCCACACTGCATTTTTCGACATTCTTTGCGGTGATTAACGAATCCGTTTACTATTAACTTCAATTTTCTATTTTGCACAGATTAATTCGCTACAGTTTAACTAACTGAAATTATCAATATTGTCAGACTTCGAAATCTCTGTATTCAACACGCGAGTAGACTGAAATGCAACACATAAGCCAAGGCAAGCAGGCGGGACGGGAACAGAGGCATTGCGCAAGTTGTTTTCTTCCCGCCAAAGAGAGTTCATCCAAGGACAGAGATACAAGCTGCCGGCTGTTGACCGGTTATTAGCTGACAATGGTTGCGGTTGTAACCTCACTACCAAGCTGCAGCTGCTGGCGCGCGCTTGTGTTTATTTGCATCTTACTGCCTAGAATTGCCTAGCGCCGACTGACCGGCCGACAAGCAGAGTAATAGACGCAGCACTAGCATTGCATTCTGAAAAAATAGATCTTCGGCTGATGACCGAAAGTCAATATCAGTTTCGGCCGAAACCGAAAGCTAACTTTTTGGTTTCCGCCGAAACAGAAACTATGCCGAAAGAGGCCATTTACCAACTTTCGGCGCCAAAACCGAAACCGAATTTCAGTCGGCCTCTACTAGTATGATCTATATGCATGTACCATGAGCCATAGGGATATAATATACGATATTTGAGTTCTGCCAGAAAAAGGCACATCTGGACTGCTAGTATGATCTATGTACCAAGTTTCATAGCGATACAATGAATTGTTTCAAATTTATGCTGGAAAAAGTCACATCAAGATTTGTAGTATGAGATACATGTATTTACCAAATGCCACAGGGGTATATTGAATGACTTATGTACCAAGTGTCACAGGAGTCTATTGAATGACTTATGTACCAAGTATGACAGGGATATATTGAATGACTTATGTACCAAACATCACAGGTGTATACTGAATGACATGTATCAAGTATGACAGGGGTATAATGAATGACTTGCGTACCAAGTGTCACAGGGGTATATTGAATGACTTATTTACCAAATGTCACAAGGGTATATTGAACGAATTATGTACCAAGTGTCACAGGAGTATATTGAATGAATTGTACCAAGTATGACAGAGGTATGTTGAATGACTAATGTACCAGTGTCACAGGTGTATACTGAATGACTTATGTACCAAGTGTCACAGGGGTATATCGAATGACTTATGTACCAAGTGTCACAGGAGTATATTGAATGACTTATGTACCAAGTATGACAGGGATAAATTGAATGACTTATGTACCAAGCATCACAGGTGTATACTAAATGACATGTATCAAGTATGACAGGGGTATAATGAATGACTTATTTGCCAAGTGTCACAGGGGTATATTGAATGACTTATTTACCAAGTGTCACAGGGGTATATTAAACGAATTATGTACCAAGTGTCACAGGAGTATAATGAATGATATGTACCAAGTGTCACAGAATGACTTATGAAATAAGTGTCACAGTGGTATATTGAATGACTTATAAACCAAGTGTCACAGGGGTATATTGAATGACTTTGGACTTTTGCATCAAGCTTTCTAGTATGATATATGTACCAAATGTCATAGGTACATAATGAAATGGTTTTTGGTTTTGGAGTTCTGCTCAGAAACAAAAATGTGAGTGATAGATGAATAAACAAACCAATGGGTGAAACAAAATACTGAAACTGAAGAATTTCTAATAGAAAGAGGAATATCTAGACTCGTTTAAAAGGTTTATAGTTTCATGGAGATATCTTGAAAAATGTTGGGAGTCTTACACTGTAGTCAAATGTTTCAATGATGAGTGGATCAACAAATGGACAAAAGCATTAGCAACACTAAAACTGATGGATAATGAATATCAAAAAAGGGCACCAGTAATAAACTAAGTGTATCAAATTTCTGAGATATCTTAAAAACCTTTGGAGTTTTGATCCACAAATAAGAGAGTAATAATTGATGAACAAAAGATGGACAAAAACATCTGAAACTAAAGAACTGTATTTTAACAAAAGGCACATCTGGATGGCAAGGCTGATAGGTGTATCCAGTTTCTAACAGCAGTCTTAAATGGGGGTGGAGTAAATGTGTGATGGATGGACTGATGAACACCATTTTAATATGCTTTATGTATTTAGTGGCCACCCTTCATATTGCTGGATCTTCACAGTTTTCATTGTGGGACTGAGAGTACCGTAACTTTATAATGTGATCACAAAAAAGTGTAAAACTTTAATCATTTATTTTTTGTGTGTTTACACCCACCTCGTTCCTCCTCCGTCTATGGTCAGGAGTCTTATTCCACGGCCCCTAAGAGGTGGAACATTGCCAATTAATGCTAGACCTTCTAAAGCTTGCATCTGTAGTAAGTTGTCTTTGGACTGCCGCATTTTTAAGAGGCAAGGAAGAACTTTCTCCTATAACAAAAAGAACCAGCAAATACAACATTCATAATTAGTTACACCGAAAAGGAAGTGATGTACAAATAGAAATTATTACAGTGTTTCTGAAAGATCTATTATTCATAGCTTTGGAAAGTTTCATACTGGGGTAATTTTCTTCTGAACATATACAATTTATTGACAAGATAAAGACTGAATAACCTGGAAGGGGGGAGATAGAGCTACCATTAAGATTTTGTAAATCTATGTCCAGGGCCACATTTGTGAGAAAACTAAGTTAATAATAAATACAACAACTATATGCATTATTTTTTAACTTGAAACCCATGGACCACCCAAAAAGTTTAAGTTCTTGAAGAAAATTCACAGCTTTGAACTCTGAAAAGAGAACAACTGCAAATGATCATAATAAGAATAATATTTAATATGGGCAATTAGTACATTTTGAAAACTGTGCTGATGCAAGTTAAATTGCTGCAAACATTGTTTCTGAAAAATGGTTAAATATCTAAATGTTAACACTGATAAAGTTTTTAATTTTCTTGAATATCATGATTATTTTTACATTCAATACTAACCACATCCCTTTACAGAGCAAAACAATTTTGATGCATGTAATTTACACACATTTCATGCAAACATTACCTTGATAGCTTCTGTTCTCATGTCAGGATATTGTAAAAGGTGCTTACAAAGCTCTTCGGCACGTTTTAATTTGGACATGTTTGAGGCAGCTGTTTTTAAATTGTAGACTAAATCCCTTGTCCGTCTTTCTAATTCACTTTGAGAGACAAAGTCTTGTCTTATCACATGTTTCTTTGGTTGTGCTTCTACAGAACTGACTTGTTTCTTAGGCACAAAAAAGGAAGCAAGGTCTGTCAGATAAGGCCATTTTGATTCCTCCTCTTTATCATCTTTCTGTGTTGCATTTTTGGCTACAGGTTTTGTTACATTCTCAATGGTGGCAGAGACTGGTGGTTGTAATGTCTTTTGCTTCATCACAGCTGTTGTATCATAGAATGATATAATACTGCGATTCATATCTTCTATATGTTGTTCAAATGAATGTTGTTCTCTATTTACACTCTCATCCAACTTTCCAAAGCTCATCCTATTTTTTAGGTTTCTCTCCAGCCTTTTAATTTCATTTTTCTTACGGATCAAGGTGTCCGCTAACCTACTAGTGTCCTTTCTAAATTTACCCTGCACCTGACCTACTACTGAGGTCACCTTGTCATAGTTTGTGAGCCATTTTACTGGGTATTCTAATGTGCTCATCACCATTCCAAAAGCATTTCTGGTCCTGTAGGATGTTTTGGAATCTTCTTCCTGTTCATCTTTTTTATCTGAACTATTCTGTTTGGAAATCTGATGACTGTCATATGGCATTGTACTCATAACATGGTTAGTCTGATTAACCACTGACCAGTATGTTGATGGCTGATGTAGATTTGACCCAGCCAGATAATTTTCCTGAGCTAACAATTTTCCACAAGTTTGGGTGGCTCGTACAGCACTCATTTTGATGACATGAACTCAGTAACACAAATTTGTCTCTGGAATAATGGGGAAAAGTTGCTATTAAAACAATAATCACCATCATAAAACAAGGTATAAAAGATATGTTAAAAATTTCAACCATTGAAATCTTAATGTTTCTTCTGAAATCACATGTATAAACTGATAACGAATACAATCATGTAATTTTGTAAAACTTTTAAGATAATTTGAGAAGTGACCTGTACCTATCATTCTGGGCAACATGAAGTTCTAATAATTTCAGTAACATGACCTCCCACTGGCCAGCACCCAAATGCTGGTGTACAGTGAGCACAGTGCAGTACATGTATGTAAGTGTGCAAAGTCAATAATCACAGGCAATAACTGAAGTCAATTATGACCAAAATCTCTACTGAAACTGACATCATTAAGATCTTGCCGACATGAAGTTTCACAGCTATTATTGGTATTCTGGTGTTTTCCCAATCCCCCAGGATAAGCTAGGTCAATCAAGAGTCAAAATATGGTCAAATCTGCTAATCATTACATTCATCCTTGCTCTTGCTTGCTCTAATTTAAACAAGGGTCAAACATTTTTAAGAATTAGTCAAAATCTGTTATCAACAACTGCATCCTGGATCCTATATCTTGCTTGCTCTAATTTGATCAAGGATCATAATTCAACAAGAAATAGTCAAAATCTACTCATTACCAAGCACCTGGATGATGGAAAGCTTTATGAAACAAAAATTACACATGTCATAATGTTCACATGGCAGCAGAATGTCTACTCTAACTTAAAAGAGTCATAATTCTGTAAGAATTAGTTAAAATCTACTAATCACTAGACAAAAGAATTTTTTTAAAAAATTAGAATCAGATGGCATTTACATAATGATCACCATGAGCTAATTGGAGTTAATGCACCATCTATAAACATGGGCCTTGGGTGGCCAAGTAGTATAAATCACTTTGCATTATTGATCATTGTCATCTCACCTCTGTCCGTGTGGGTTCAAGTCTCAGGTTCATCCAATGCTGGTATGTGAGAAAGCTTGCTGGCTTCAGTGGGTCAGTGGTTTCCCATGTTCTTCCTCCACCACTTATACTGGCCACTATATGTGGCGCATCATGTGTTGAGCAATGGCGTTAAACCCCCAATATCAAGAACTATAAATAATAAAATAACTACTTTAACAAAAAAAACTTTTTTTTTAGCAAAATGTTCCTTCAATAATACTTACCAGATCAGAATACCTTACTAGAACTACTACTACACTGCAAATCCAGCACCTCCCAGACTAAAATGTTTAAGCTACAAAGCTATAAGAGGGCGCTCACCAGTTATTATGTACTTTTGAGAGAGTGATGTATGTAAGGTGAAGTTGTTTGCATTTAAAACATGCACAGTGGAGAGAATGATGGCATACCTTTATGCTACTTTGATGTAATGTGACTGACTTTTCTTTGGATATTGTACTTTTGGAAATTTTAAATGATCTTAGCACACTGCTAACTAAAATGACTGCTCCCTTGTGCTCCAAAAATCAGCCTGAATTTGTCTAAAGTACACTATCCTTAGCAGCTATTAAAATAGGGAAAATGAATTTTGCCAGACTAGACAATACCAGCTTCTGAAAGTGCAATGAATGAATTACCAAATATATAAAATGTAAAAAAAGTTATCGGCTCTTTTTTTTACAATTTACCTCTTAAGTTCAGGAAGTGAGAATGACCAAGTGGAGCTAGCACTTTTTTGAAAGATGCACATCTGGAGTAAGGCCAAGCTGTATACTCTATAACCCATATTACACCCATCAATCATACACCAAAATAAAGGAAATTATAGGTTCTTTTAACAATACCTAAGATATACAAGGTCTTTTATAAATAGCCAGTATAACTATTGAGGAAACCCAGAGGAATTCTTTTTTCTTTAAAATTCTAACCCTATGTAATATACGAAACTGTAGAGCGCCACCTAAGTTATCTGTCCACCAAAGTGGCAGTTGGAGTGATCTCCCCTTGATACAGGGACTGACCCCAAATCTGATGAATATTTCAGTTACTACTTCAGCTAGTGCAGTGTAGCTTGCTCTATATGAACAGGGCTCGCAATCTACATACAAGCATTTTGGAAGTTTTCTACTTTAGCTTCCATATTAATCTATCCTTAAGTGTCCACATCCTAGTTATATTCATAACACTCCGCTGATTTTACCTGCATGGACCGACTTTGGCTTGTAGTTCTCTTAAAACTATTATGATCAGGTAGTGTATCTCATGAAGAAACATACGTGAATGTACATGCATTCATACAAACAAACAAATTATCACACATGTGGGAAAATCCTGGAAATGTACTAACTGGACTAAAAAATACACAGCATGTATTGAGGCTTCAGAAGCATTTTATGTATTATGGCAGAAATCTAAGATCAGAAAACTATACTATTTAGTTCTCATTGGAAAACACTGGCCAACAACCTACTTTTCCAATAATCTGAATATTGTTCTTGTACTTCTGTGTTGACTATAAGAACTTTTAGGAGGAGGATTGTCCCCTCCACCTTCCATATATTTTCATTTATTGGATGACATTTCTAGATAATGCTATAGGGCACTACAAATCCAAATACTGTTGAGACAAGAATTAATCAGATAAAAATAACTGGTCTCATCAATCTCAAAATTGTTGATGCAATTGAAAAAATTAGTATGATCAGTTGAACTGGGAAAGTGGGAAAGTAGATAAACAAAAATGTTATGGTATATTAAAACATGATTAAAATTAAGTTAATAGAGTTCTGTTTTTGGTTATTTTTGTTATATTATGTTTTCTTTTTCAATTCAATGTCTTTTACTTTAAGCAAATCTTTCCCTCTCTCCAAAACATCATATCTATCCATTTATGTGTCTCTATAGACATGTCTTTTTGATACACATTTTAACCCTCCTTTTTTTCTCATATACATATCTATCTACATATGATATTTATATATACATCTTTATTGATAACTTCAATTATTGCATATGCTTGTAAGATGGAAACAAATGAAAAGAAACGAAAGTTCTTTCTAAAATAAAGATAATGGAATTTTCAGACAACATCCCATATTTTATTTTATAGTACTCAAAAAAACCCAATAGCCTCACACCCTGGGCCCCTCTAATTTCATATCAGGCCCATCCTGTATTCTAAGTGAGGAGCCTGTCCAGCTTGTAAAAAAAATTAATTTGCCTGAGGAAACTTTGATCGCACTGATGAAATGTGTAAATGTATTTTCAATATGTTGACATAACTGCCGTAACACAGTGCAATCTAAATCAGATCACCACTGTCCAACATGAAATTAAGATCTTATTTTAATTGGCTTGAAGAATGGCGTGTCATGCTAAAAGTATGGTTTTGTTCTCCCAGACTCTCTGACATGGTCATGTTTCGAGAAAACACAATTTTCAGTAATCTTCACACAAAACATCGCTTTCAGTATATGCCCATTACATGTAGCATGTATAGACAGTAAACAATAATGACTGGAGTTGATGTCAAACTATCCCTTGGGCAGTTTAACTAGCAGCAATTAAAGGCAAAGAGGTCAGGTATAAACTACAATTTCACATATTACTTAACTGGCTGACAATAGTTAGTGAGATGCATTTTAAAACTGCAGTGGGTGAGCCCACTGTGCTAATTTGCATAGTTAGGATCAGGAAGTGGAACAATCCATTATAGGTAAATCAAAGAGATGCTAGATGCATGTACAAAAACAAAAATTAGTACATATTATTGCACTGAATGAGAATGTTTAAGCATTATGTATTATATTTTTTAAAAGTTTGTTAACAGTGGCAACATTTCTTTGAAGTGGGATTTAACTGCATGTATACTAGAATGCAAAGCATAATCATTTAATTTTTCAGAATAGTTTTCAAGTGTAATTCATGTTTAAAGCCAATTTAGGAAGCAATCAGCTATCAGCAAAGCCCAACAAAACTAAATCTCAGAACTCTTGGTTGATGGTGTTTTACCTTGTAAAGCATGCCAGTGCAGTGATGAACACTAATGATGCTTGCATTACCTTCAAACCCTTTGAACCCTAATTCAATTTAAATTAAAATTGTAGCTATTGCAACGTTGATGACAATGTTAAAAATGGGGAAATATTGGGTATGTGGAAATAAGAGTCCTGGGTTAAGGAATTTCAGTCAGGGCTTGTGAGTTTACTTAAGTCACCAGCTCGGGACCTATGTCTAAAAAAAATTATCTTTGAGCAGTGTTTTACCTTTTTTACAACTATTGTTGTGATATTATCCTGTCATGATATGGAGCCGTAAGCAAAGTAAAATAAAATCTCTCAAGAGCAAGTACAATTTTCCAGTCAGCTCGCACTGGGGCAAGCTGTTATAAAATTTGCAAAGCCCTGTATAACAACACAGAAGTAACATCTTGATCATGTAGGCATTTTGTATCAAGGTCAGATTAATGTGTCAGAGGTACCAGTGTAAAGTCCAGTCTGGTTCTCTGACTGTCTCCACTGAAACTACCAAGGAAATCCTGATTCATTCTTGAAAAATATGGATTAAACCACAACTAACATATTTTCTGCTATTATTCCTTAAATCTATGATTTAAAGGTCACTTCAGTAAAACTTAGTCAAATCATATGGGTCAGCGGGTCTGCAAAGGGGATGATGATGGTTACAACCCTGTAGCAATGAAGAACACTAGCATAAAGTCCAAGCTCATGACTGAAACTTACACTCTGCAGGCTTACAGAACGAAACCTGTGATATGTAGAAAGTAACCTGAAAAAAGAATGCATTTTCTACTGAAATGTAAACACCTCTAAGATGTTCACAATCCAGTCTTGGAGAAAATATGCAAGAGCCTGGAAAAATAAGTTGATCACATTCACAGCGCTGTTCTTAATATCTGTACACTGAATTACTGGTATTTCTAAAAGTGCTGAAGAGTTATCAACACCCATTCTCTGTAACATTCAGTATTAAACAGAACCCCTTGCTTGAGGCATCTGTTTTGCTTTACATCATTCTGTATGCAGAGCATAATTCTATACTGACAGTGGTGTACTTGTAACAAAATACATGCTGATGTGGTGCTTGTTACTCTCCCACTCACACACTTGCATCCCATGCCTGTGATTTTCAAAATGAAAAGAGAAAGAAAATATATAGTGAAATGTTTCTTTGTATTGATTTGTAAAAAAATCAAGAAATTAAGGAATGAATGATGACAAAGCAAATTTGTTTTCTTCCATATTCTAGTGTTAGAAAATTACGCAAACATTTTACCTTTGCCCTTTGACCTCCATGAACGTTATCTGTTACATCTGTTTTTATACATCTAATTTGCACTCTTTGTTAGGGTTTGTTTTATTCACTATATGCTATGTGTTATGTATAATTGTATCTTGAAGCTGACCCTGCTCACAATCAAGTTCATTGTCTACCTGACCAGAATCATTGATTTTTCTTATTGTAAACATCTAATACATAGTTTATATTTTTCTATGAGTGTAGGGTAAATATTACACCAAGTCCAGGACATTATGTTTATCATGTGCTTTAATATAATTTTAGTAGCAGACCTTGTCTAATTATAGCTTGGATTGTTCAAGAAATGAACTTTTGTCCTGTATCCTGGCTCTTCTTTTGTATCTTAGGTTTTTTTAAATATAATCTTGTTTACTGGAAAAATTAATTCCTGTAATAACATTGGGGAAGAAATCGTTTATATTGTTGTATTCAGATTTTGATTTGGGTAAAATTATTCAATATTCTCTGGAAATACAATATGCTCTATAAAATTCTTCATTCAAGGCATTAACTTGGAATTATAGTGAATTCAAGCAAGGAAATCTTTGATTATATTACTGTGATTCAACAAAAGACTTGACACATTATTATAATTCAGGCCATTGGTACATTAGTACATTAAAGTTTATTCAGAAAGTCACGTTTGCTAAGCCCCACCTATAAAGTCATGTATAAGCAAGCTATAATCTACTGTGTTGAGAATATTACCACAGCCATGTGTTTGATGTCTAAAGGTTGCCGCGGGGCGAATGTTAAACTCTTACGCAATGTTACATAACTGGCCCGAGACCAGAATCTTGAATTGGCAGGCTACAAATCACACCATTTCACACCTATGTGTTACAGCTTAGTCCTAAGATCAGTGGGAAGCCTGCGGGGTGAACAAGGTGTGTTCTCATCCATCCCCACGTTGACAGACAGCGCGAGGGACATTGTCCACTAAGTTTGATTGGATCAGTTCACAGCGATGTCCAATCAAAAATTGAGATAGAGGGCGTGATTACAATTCAACGCAAATGTTACCTTCCAACTTGTAAATTAAAAGTTAGTATTCGCCCAGGAAGATTGCTGAGCAATCGGGTTACTCCGAGAGAAGACACTTGTAATTTGGCAGTAAAACTCAGAGGTAGATTCATCAGTAAGTTATTTGCTGGATTTTTGCAGAATATTACGTTATCATAATTGTAATTATTTGTAGAATGTATACTTAATTACTAGCATCGTTTAGCATGTAGAATTACCTTTGCAGTTTTTCATTTACATGCATATTTGAGAAATGGACTCGAGTGTTACATAGAGAAATATGTAGATCGTTAGCTTGTGGTCAGAATTAACTTTGTAATTCACTATTAGGTTACTTTGTAGTAAACCAGTGCATTTATTAATGCGTTATGTTAGAATTTACACATGCTTGAGTTGTGAATTTAGAAAATGGTTGAAGTATGTAAGATTACTTACCATGGACATATGTGTATCTCAGAGCATGGATATTTGAATATTTGTGTACTTTGTATGAGTGCAAGGTAAAGAAATGCATCTGATTATTGTGATATTGTTTATTTTAGTGGGATTAGGAATATGTATTGATGTGTACAAGAAGTAATTGATACTGTGCTGTCTTATGACATTTGTTTTACAAGAATGTATGGGTATCTCAATGTGAATGAATGCATTACCGAAGAAATTTAATAACTGTTATCTGATGATAGGCTATGTGTAGTGTGAGATGAGAGGGCTAAGGGAAAAGACTCTACTGTCCTTGTGTTTTCACAGGAAGCTTTTTAGGGGACAGAGAAGTTCCGGTTCATTTGAATCCCAAGTCTCCAAGAGGTGGAGACAGAATCAAGACTAGTCGAACAGTTGAAGTCGACATAAGTCTAGTCGGTGGAGAAAAGGTGGAGAGAAAGTGGAGGAGGAAGAAAAGGTGTCTGGAGGAGAAAGTGGAGGTGGAGAAGAAGGAGTATAGAGAAGTCAAGGAGGAGGAGAGGGAATTTGGAGACAATCAGGGAGGAAGAGGAGAAGGAATTGGGAGAAACAGGAGAGAGAAGAATACCACAGATGAGAAGAATACAAGGACAGGTGGAAATTGATCCCACACTGGTAATCAAGTGATACAATAGGCTATTAAAGGGTCAAGTGGAAGGAGTGTAATTGGCAATTTGAATCATCTGACTACTGAATTGTTATTCATTGAATTTTGCCCTTTTTTGTATATTTAACCATCTAACCATCAGCATTGCTGACTGGGGGCTTGTAGCTTTACATTTATCTTTACTAATTTAACTTCCAACCAAAATTGAGCCTGGGTGGGACTTCTACAATAGTTTAAATAAAACATTGGGAGCATCCCACCCCACCATAACAAACCCTCACAGAACTTTACTCAGTAGGACAGGGGCCCCAAGTGGCCGAGTGGTCTAAAGCGCTCTCCGTTTCGGATCACTGCAATTTCACCTCTGTCTGCGTGGGTTCGAGTCTCGGATTCGGCGAATGTGGATATGTGAGAAAGCTTGCCAGTAGCTTCTCGTGGGTCGGTGGTTCTTTCCGGGTATGTCCCAGTTTCTTCCTGCACCATTAATACTGGCCGCCATGTATAGCCTATCATGTGCTGAAAAATGGCGTTAAGTCCTACAACAACAACAACAACTCAGTAGGACTCGTGTTAGTAATTCTAGGATTATTTGGGATTTCATTCACAATACCTTAAGTTATTTTTACATTTTCTCTTTGTATTCTAAGGAAATAAATTATCTGTTGAAGTTTACAAAACTTGTTGGGTTTTGCTTTTCTATTACTTATTTTAAGACTATAGACCCATTATACATCCTTTTCAAACAGTAAAATTTATTAGTCACATCTCTGGAATAATTGTGGCAAGTTTCATGTTCCTATCTTTCACCATAACACTGGTTACTATATTGAGAGAATGCAATGTGCATTTTTCAAATAGCTCCCTTTTCAGTGTAACAGGAAGAAGGTGGCTTGTGTGGAACTCTGCAACAAATGAATACTTCTGCTGTGGAAAAACAAGGGATTTATCTCAAAAGGACAGTTTTGATGCTTGTGACTTAAATGTTTCAGTTATACAACTAAAATTAAATCAAACTATAATAATACCTATGTGGTTTTTATGGGGGCGCTCTACAGATATTATGAACTTCTAAGAAAATGACAGTTGTTTGCAACTGCAATATGCACAGTGGAGAGAATGATGGCATGCCTCTATGTTATTTTCATGTACTAAGCACACACCTGACCAAAATGACTACTCCCATGTGTTCCAAAATTTAGCCTGAATTAGTCTAAAATATACTATCTTCAGCAGTTATTAAAATAGGGAATAATAATTTTGCAAGACTCGACAGTTCCTGAAAGTGCAATGAATGAATTAGCAAATGTATAAAATGTAAAAAAAAAAGTTCTTGGCTTTTTTCTCACAATTTGAATCTGAAGTCCAGGAAGTGAAAATGAACAAGCAGAGCTAGCAGTTTTTTGATAGGTGCACATATGAAAAAGGCAACACTGTATACTCTATAACCCAAAATGCACCCATCAATCACAAACCAAAATAATGGGAATTTGAAGTTATTTTAACAATACCCAAGATATACAAGGTCATTTTTAAATAGTCAATATAACCTGTGAAGAAAACCTAGGAAACTGTTTTTCTTTCACACTTTAATCCTATACCAAGTAGAAATTATTGAGCAACACCTTAGGAACCCCCTGGTGATTGCAAGGTTAGAATTATAAATTAATGAACGAAATGACTGTTTTGCATTTAAAACATTTTTATCAGTTATATACTTTTGTTTCAAAATAAAACCTTATTACTGAAGTAATATAATGTGCATTTTCAAAGAAGTCAAATATTGATGTTCTCAAATCTGCAGCAGAGATAAAACCTTCTGAAGAAAAAAGTATGACACCAAAAAGGTAAAACTGCAGAGTGGAAGAAAAACAGACATTTAAAAAATCCCAAAGGACTTATTACTAGTACTTCATGAAGCAACACAAAAGGAGTACCCACTAATTTAGAATTATAAAAAAGTGAGTTTTCTGATGATGTTAACAATGATGAAAAATGCTGTGTTTAGCCACAGGTGCTCAACGCAAGCTTTGTTGTCCCGGCAGGCAAAATTTGCACGTTTCAGAGCCCATAACTTCAGTTTGGTGCAACGCAGAAGAGTCAATGATGGCTTGATGAATACAAAAATATCTCAGGAGTAAAACAAGCCATAGAATATGGTCATATGCCTTTAAAGATGGAAATAGCAGAAGGAAATCGAGTGTCATGGGTGGAACGAAGTATTGGGAAGTTACTGACCTTGTCTCTTATAAAGCATGATAGATAGGGTCCTATGTCAGAACGGGTCATGGGGGTAATCTGAGGTATTTTTGTTACTCTTTATGATTTTTTTCCTTCAGATTATTGTTTTTTTTCTCAACATCAAGCTCGCGTCGAGCACTTGTGTGTTTAGCATGCCGGGCTGCCAGGTGAAATAAGATAAGCCATTTATTTTTTAACATTCAGAAAATGTGACTTCTACCACACTGAATTTATCTTAAACATTATTCCAATGTTACAATTTTGAGGATAATGTTTTAGACATCTTCACTAAAAAAAAAGACTTCATTAATTTAAACAATATGCTGTACATACATCTCATTATTGGAATCAGGCCATAATTAATAATTCTGGTTCTTTACCCTAGAATGTTGTCCCAGTCTATTTTTAGAGCATTTTTGCCTGTCTCCATTTGGTGGTGATACAAGAGTTAGATTTAGGCATTCTTGGTATGGATTTAAAGGCAATTGTTTATTCTATAGAATATGAGCTTATGATGTGGTTGTCTGTGTGTGTTTCGGCAACAGTGTACAGTGAGTAATAAGGTCATGGTGATGATCCAGAAGTGAACTCTGTGTTCCATTGCACGTTGGTTTGTTTACAGTCAAGCCTTTCCAAAAAATGCCGGTGAACCTTTGAGAAGAACTTCACCGTGAAGTCATCTTTGAAGATATTTTAGATTAACATATGATTTGCATTGATTGTCACACAGTGGAAAGTTCAGTACTGAGAAACAAATGTAGAGAATATATAGTAAAATTGTGTTCTATGGCCTAATATCAGATCTCCACTGTCCTATATAAAGGACAGAAGAGGCGGTTGAAAATATTTTCGTACATGGCCAGTACGGTTGCACACAAGGTTAATTCAAATTTAGTTAGGTTGAAAATACATCAGTTTTAAGATCTGATTTTTTCATGGTCTTTTAATTTAACATATTTCTTCGCCTTCCAATTTTCAAGTTGATTTACACTTTGTGCAACATATACATAGGGTTCCCAGCTTTATGAAAAGAATATGCCACCATGCATACATTTTTTCGGTTTTAACACGATATCAGAGTAACTCCCCCTGCATAGCCTGAAGATATATGGCGTCTGTCTATCGATCGTTTTCCCGCAAATCACCTCATATAAACCAGATATTAAATGCATTTTCATAAAGAGCAATGAACAATAAGGAGAAATATATAATATCTTGATTGTAAGTTTTCATTTACTTATATGCCGATCACTTATTTCACGGTCCCGACACCATACAACTTTTATAGTTTGTTCCACATTGGATCGCTGATTTTATCCTGTGTGTGACTTAATTTTCAGGCCAGCATCATTAAATATAGCCCAAAGCACAGGAATTCGTTACAAATAAAAATAGGAGTCTAACCTGTAATAATGTTATATTATTACAGGTTAGGCTCCTATTTTTAATTGTAACGAACCACTGTGGCCCAGAGTACCTAATTCGTTTCACGCGAAGTATTTTAAACCAATCAGGTACTCTTAGCTACATTTAATGATGCCATTTAATGACGCTGACCTGAAAATTTACTGCGTTACAGATAGGATAAATTTCGCGATGCTCTGTGGAACGAACTATAGATTAGTACATAGGGGTTCGTTACAAATAAAAATAGGAGCCTAACCTGTAATAATATTTAGGCTCCTATTTTTATTTGTAACGAACCCCTGTGGTCTAGTATAGTACCTCAATAATTCATGAAAATGATTAACTGCATCTTCAAAGAACAAAAATTAAAAGGATCCCTTTATACTGTCCTCAAGATTTATCTTCCAGACTGAATACCTTCAACCAAAACGGTTTTAAGCTTACCGGCCTCTCTTTGTTGCTCTTTTTGTGATATCAACAGATCCTATTCTCAACAGTGTTTTGGTTGTGATGTCACTATTACAGCCTCGACTTTGCATGGTCTGATTATAAGATTCGTTTTCATT
Source organism: Megalonaias nervosa (assembly GCA_016617855.1). Classification (NCBI taxonomy): domain Eukaryota; kingdom Metazoa; phylum Mollusca; class Bivalvia; order Unionida; family Unionidae; genus Megalonaias; species Megalonaias nervosa. The sequence goes on from JAECUM010013647.1 coordinate 87,198, forward strand.
GGTCAAAAGTAGGTGAGGTGATATTATGATACAATTACTTACACGTCAGAATATCAGTTAGTTTTACTGTTATATCACAGTAACATAAAAGAAGTAGTTACGTTATGAAAACAAGAAAAAGCCCTCCTTCTTTTACATATGAAAAGAAATCTCACTCGTTACGTGCTATGCAACACACCCTCAATCTTGACCAATATAAACAGGTTTTAAGGAAATGAATGGTCCAAAATTACATGTCTTGATCGTTCAAATGCCTTGAAAGTATATAAAGAATTCATTTTGAGCGTTTCACCGATTTAAAATAAGAATCCAGTATGTTCCAAATCGATATGAACATCGCTACTGTAGGTCATTTCGGAGAAGTTAAGGACTAACGTCGATGCACCACTTATGCTGCGACTAAAAAAAAAGAAAGAAAAAAAAAACTCCTGTTGGACAAGTAAGGATAAAAGTTAACAAATCTGAAAATGGCGAGGACCAAGCAGACTGAATATGAAAAATGAACATGGAATAGTATTACAACAGATGAAACAAAAAAAAAAAAAAACAAAGAATTATGGACTAAAATCAACAAGTGGAAACAAAGTAGAAACAATATATAAAAAGAAGAAGGAGACTTTATAAGATGGATAGGAACAGTGAAAACAACTCACGAGAAGCACGGACCGCACAAGAAACAATGGCGATGCAAAGAGTTGGAAAAGCAATGAGAGAACTAGAGAAATACTTCAAAACCAAGCGAATAGAGACAGAGGAAGGATCTTTCCTGCAGTGTGAATACAAAGAAGGAACACAAGAGATAGACACATCAAATATACCGAGGGAAAGAATACCGAGCCTATCCTCGGTGATGGTCGCAATAAAAACCAAAGACCCGAAATACATACCAAAGATTTACTCCATCAACCGAAACGGCTACAAAGGTTTCATACTAAGACCCATAGGAGACCAACCTATACTACCTTTTGGAGAAATGGGGATATCAGGGGAGACTGTAACAGTAAAAAAACCAGAACCCATATTGAAGAAAATAAAGAAACAGTCGGCTGAACTACATCTTTCAGACATCCCAATGGAAATACCACTACAAGCTACCGTTGAAAAATTTGAGGAAAAGTTGAAAATAAAGGTGATATCATCAAGACTAGACACAATACCTCAGCAGCAGGAAGGGTGAACCCTACAACTTTTTGCCTGAACCGTTAAGTAAAAATAAATAACAAAAAATAAGGGTCAAAACGATAAACCGAACCTTCTAACTATATTATTACCTTTTAGTTTGAAAAACGAATAATAAATCTTTTGGGTTAGCTCATTTTTGTTACTTCATTTTTGACTTTTGCTTTAATGCGTTTAGTTTACTTACCGGGTTACTCAATTTTTGTCATTCACCCTTCCTGCTGCTGTAATTAA
>JAECUM010013649.1:0-40080 GCA_016617855.1 Megalonaias nervosa
TATATATATATATAATATTTTATATGTAACTGGCTGATTAAAATTTTCAATTAGAGATATGAAAATGCCATATAATATAATGACAGAAAATATGAGTTACGTGAGATTTACGGCAGAGGAAGAGGAAGAATATCACGTACATCCAATTTATAATAGTTTTGCCACAGATGCACATGGGTCGGTGATTTGTGTAAAATATCAAAAGCCTTTTGGTAAATTAACACCAGCCGGAGTGATGATCAATATAAAAGGAAATGACACAGAAAGAGTTGAAATATTTAGGTAAGATTTTATTTATACTTTGTTCTGCAGGGACATTCCAGAAGGACAACAAGTTTATCGAGTAAACAATTCGATTAACGATGATAATATTGAAAATTTAACATTGCAAGATGAATTTCGACCGCATCCAGTGTTTGATTTATATGAGGCTAGTGATCGCGGGATTATACGAAATAAACAAACGAAATAGATGTTAGGACATTTAGAGAAAAATGAATATTTATGTGTGAATGTACGTGGTATTAAAACAGACTTCGTTGGTTATTATAGTCACCGTTTTATTTATGAAACATTCAACGGCGCTATTCCAAATAATTTAGTTATCGATGATATTAATAAAATTAAGACCGATAATCGTTTAGAAAATTTAGATATAGTTACACACAAGAAAATATTAAACGTGGAAGTACTGGCGGTATTAGATTGGCCAAATCAGTTGTTTCAGTAAATATGGAGACTGGAGAAGAAATAAATTTTAAATCAATAACAGCTGCTGAAAAATATCATAAAATTAATTCAGAATCGGTAAAAGATGCTGCCGATGGTAAAACTAAATCAGTAACTTCAATGTTAACATTTGACAGATTTATTTTCAAATATGATGATTAATTATATTTCTTAATTCTGTTTTGGTTAAGCAATTATTAGCAAAAATCAAAATATCATCGCGATCAAATTTAGTGTTATAAATGCACTGTTATCAAGTTTATTTTTTTCTGCTGTTGTTAAAAGAATTTTATCAGAATCGCCTGCGTTACAATAACGTTTACAGAATAAGCACTATATCCAGATAGATATTTTCTCACTGCTTCAGCTAGTTCTTTGTAATTTAATATACCAACTTTCTGATGATATCAAATATCAGGCGATTTCATCTCTGTAGTCATTTATTATTATAAATTAGATAAAAATATATTATAATATGGACTTGATTAAGCGCCTTGCTGATATATATGCTGACGATAATTTTACACCGCTGTATAATTTCATCTCTGGCGATGGAGGCAAATCTGTTGGTCATAACAAATATGAAATTTTATTTAATAATAATGAAGATGATGATGATGTATATGTAGATGATAAAAAAGAATTACAGCAGACCGACAACTGGACGATATAATCTTAAGTATCATATCGCTAAAAAAATAATAAAATTTAACTTTACTATTGCCGAGCAACAAATAGTTTGGCAACTTATAAAACCTTTTCTTAATGTAAGAATAATTGGCCAGCAAAGGAGCATAAAATACGATTTTATTTTTGTTACAATATTTAATAATGAAAGAAAATTACATTTAATATCGTTGTGTAGACCGGTCAAATGTAAATCTGTACATATGAAGCATGAGCAAATTTATCAATATTATTTTATAGACTTACTTGGTACCCAGCTGTTAAATTTATTGCAATACCCACGCCATTTAACAAAACTTTTGTTGCCTATTTTCCTAATAACCTTTTCAATAACAAATATATCTTGTTCGGTTTTTTGAAGTTCTTGTTCGCAAAACTACCAGTGATAGGCTCACCCAATAAATCTTTTAGCGCATAGGTAACTGGTATTGTTAAAAGTACTTTATCAACAACAAATACTTCTTCGCTCCAGTTTGGAGTAAATCCTTTTTCAAATGTTTTCTCGTCAGAGAAATTCTAATTTTATCACCAACTTTAAATTTATGTCGGCGATACATATTTTCGTTTGCTAATATCGGATTTTTAATTGCGTCGTTTGGTGACATTTTTATTGATCTTTGCTTCGTGTTATTATATTCATCAACAATTTTCTGTAGATTGTCAGTGTATTTATTTGTATTTTTAGCTGTCAAATGTTTATGTGTAAGCTCGTTTAGCGTGCGATTAAATCGCTCGACGACAACGCTCTTATCTCCATTTTCTGTTACATATTTTTTGATGTTATATTCTTGCAAAAACTGCTGAAATTGTTTATTAAAAAGCTCTGCTCTATGATCAGTCCAGATTCTGTTTGATTTTCTTTCTGTACTTGTTATTATTTGTTTTAACGCATCAGTTATCGACGTTCTGTTTTATATGAAACTGGTACACAAAACGCTTATTTGCTAAAAACATCTAAAGCGTTAAAGAGATATTTTTTCTATCATTAAACTGAGCAAGATTTGACACTTTCACTAAATCTATCGCCCAGATATCATCAACGGCATTTGCGACAACTTTTCGTTGCGGAAACATTTTAAGGTTTATGTAGCTCTGATGCAAGATCATCATACAATTCTTTTTTTACCGAGTCCGAGTTTATATTTTGCTGCAATCAAACCCTGCGCCAGCCTTCGATCAACACGCTCTCGCATATTTACAGGTTTCATATCACGAAGTTCGTCTAGCATTACTTTATCACAGCTGTGCTTATCTTGTTCGTTATCACGATAACAGATATCATGACGCATTGCTATTGCATCAATTTGATTGTAAGGCTCTTGTCCTGGCACCGGATTATCGTTTTCGTCTAGTTGTTTATCAAGAGGATTATAAGGTCCAGTATATTTGTGGCCTGGTAATGTCCAGCCGCCTTTCTTCACGTTGTTGTGATGCGCCATGTGTAGTGGGTGGTATTTGGAACAGCTGTTTGATATATTTTATGTTGCTGAAAATAAATTCTGTTTGTGTGTTTATCAAGTATACTATTTAATTCTGCCGTTTTTGTGGCTGACGGCGTTATTCGTGGCATCCACAGCGCAAATTGTTTATGATAAATTGTACATCAGCTCCACCAGCTCGAAATAAACAATCAGTTTGTTCTGCTTGATCTAAAATAAGTGTGTGTTTAACTCCACGAAATACTTTATTGTAGTCCATGAAAAATCCAAATATTGTGCTCAACGGCAGCATCAATGTAATATGACGAGATTCTGCTGCAAGTGCTTTTCTCTTAGCAAAAGCTTCATTGTAACGTATATTTCTTATTTCAATCGTGTTATTAACACGATTTAACATTGCAGTGCCGGTTTCTGCTGCTTCTGGTGGTGTTATAGTTAAATTATTACAAGCAGCAGTAAGTGAAACTCTTGTAGCGTCTGCGTTTGCATCTGCGGCTGGTGCGGCTATACCTAGAGCAGAAGCATTAACAATAAGAAACGTTCTTACAATTTCAGCATCTGCAGCTGCATCAGCGCCGTGTACTGAAACACCTTTCGAAGAAAGTTCATTTGATGCAGCTAATCGATTTCCAGTATCTGTTAGTTGCAGTTGATCTGGAGTAATCATCGGAAAACAAAATAATACTTAGTACAGTACTTGCAACTTGTAGGTGACTTGAAATATCTTCGACCGTTTGATTAGCTAGCTGATATCTGGCACTTTTACATAAGCTCCATCCGTTGTTTATAAGAGATATTTATGTTCCAGCTGGAATTACGACAGGTGGATTAGCCACTGTCATAATCTGGCCACGTACTTCTAACATTGCTTTGTGTGGCAAAAGAAACACATCCTCATCCCACGTATTAAATGTTCTAACGCCCGCCTTATTTGGTTCATTAGATACTCAACATACTCAAATTCTGTTACTGTGTCGTCGATGTCATAAGTCTCTATTAAATCAAGATAAATTCTAGCAGACACTTTTTTATTTCTTAGGTTATATAAAATTTGGCTATGTTGGTTTAGATATTAATTTTTGTATAATCTTCTCTCCTTTTGGCGATAAAATTTTTTTGTTGTTGTTGTTATCATTGCATGTTCAGTTTCTTTTGTTGGGGCGATTTCTGATATAACTGGTTTTATATCTGCGACCGTCGGCGCTGCTGGTAGTTGGGCTTTTATTTTATTAGCTATTTTTTTATCCCACCGCAGTTCCAGCGGCAGATGCAACTCCAGTTGCATAAGCTTTTGACGCGTCAAGTGAAATTGGCGCAACTTTATTCGCTATTCCTGGAACATTTTCAATAATTTTAGTAAACATATTTTCTAAAATTCCTCCAACTATTTTTCTTCTGTAAACTTTTTTCTTTGTCTCATTTTATATATTCCTTGATTATACCAAGGAGGTTGCATAAAAATCAGAAACAATAGCGAAGCTATTGTGAGCGTAGGTGCAGGAGATAAGTAACATCCTCGTTATTCAAATCCAGTTGTCGTCCAGATTGATCTGTCAATTGCATGCTTATTTCTGTTATCTGATTTTCAGTATTTAGCGGATAATAAATAACCTGCCGTAGACTAATTTGCATGAGCGAACCTGGTGGAACGTGTAGTGAAAAACTATATTGTTTGTCTTTTATTACTTCGAGCTGAGTAAGATCCAGGTGCAATACAGTAATTTATTAATATTGTGTTTACGACAGTTATATTTACTGGTAAATCACCGTCATACGTCATAGTTTGTTCTGTAATTGATACATATCGTTTATGATAAAATCCTATCAAAGACGCTATGCTTTTTGCTGATGAAAAGTCAATTAACATGTTATTTTTTAATGTTATTCTAGCGCGTAACGTGTTATAATTCGGTGCCAACTCAAAATTGTCGGCGACACTGTTTACTTTTGTTATCAGCTCTTTTATTGTTTTATTTAAATCAGTGACATTATAAGCTTCTTGTGGAATTCTAAATGTTATCTATAACGTCGGATATGTTTGCGAATCCAGATAAAATGTAAATTCATCATTTACTCCAGCTTTTACATTGTCCATAGAATGCCATGCTGTGCAGGAAATTAGTCCAATCTCATATTGTTTTTCAGTATCCAGTTGTATTGGAGGAATATAATTTACTGAAATTTTGCGCTATCTTTAGCGGCCGTGCTAGTGTCTAGTAATAATGTTGTTGAAATCGCTTTTTATTATATTTTTTAAATAAAATTAGGTCACCGTGATTAAATCGCGATGTAAAATTTCGTATTCGTCAGATGTTAATAAATTTTCCGATCTCAAATGATCAAGTATATCAATTATCTCATTATCAATTTCAGCACCAACATTACCAGCTTCTTTTAACGATATCAATAACATTAATCTGCCTATCATTTCGGCTACTGATGCAAATATTTTTACTCCAGTCCCAGATTTTTTTTGTTATACGAATTTCATCATAATGATAAAACCAATCTTTAAAATCTCGTTCTTCAGTATCTTCAAGACGGAATCTGTTTGCTGTACGTATAAAATTAGTAGCAATAATACCGTTTCTAGATTGATCAAAAAGTGTTTTAATATCTTTTTCTGTAGCTTTATTAATTTTAGCTAAAGCTTTGTTGCCATCTTCTTTAATCTTATTCAATTTTTTAATGAGATTATCGTATTTATCGTCTTTCCAATTTTTAATATTATCAACTTCGTCAATATTATTATTTTGTATAAAATCAATATATTCTCTTTTTCTTTATTTAATACACTTTTTTTCATTGTCTCTAAATTTTCAGTTTCCTCTAGACGTTTAGTTTTCTCTTGACGTTCAGCTTCTGCTTTTGCTTCTACGGCTTTTTAAGTTCTTTCACGCGATTATCATCGACTATTTTAAATTTCCTGTGAAATTTCCACCCCTTACCTAAGCCTTTGTCTCTGACATCAACAGCTGTTCGGTAAAAGATAATATCGATAATACCCTTCCTAATTTTACCAACGAGTTGAATCATATGTTCGTCTTCCACAGCTTTATTTAATTCAGCACCAGAATTCTGACCATGCACCATTATCACACCTAAATCATTAAGATGTTTATCATACCTTTCTTCTGAATAGGTTTTTAAATTATAAATATCATTTATATTTTTTTCTTTTAAAAATTCATAATATTCACTATCGGTTATTTTATTAACTGCTTTTTCTCTACAACCCGCCTTCATTCTTCAACATCTAAAAGCTTTACTGTTAACTCGCCAATTTTTCGTGCTCTTTTTCAATATCTAATAATTGTTCTGATAATCATCCCGTAATGCCTATGATTTCATGTGTACTTAACTCTGATAATCTTCTCTCAAATGCAAGTGGATTATTGATCAGCCAATTTAGTTCAGCTTGTATGGCAGCAGGATCAGCAATATTTGCTACAAGTGCCTAATCCAATCTTTTTCTTTCTTCCTCAGATTTTTGTAACAGCTTCTTATTGTTGTTCTAAACCAAGTAAACATTTTTCCTGTAATTTTTTAATTTGTTCTTCCGATGGCGGTAAAATTTCAGGTTGTTTTCCAAGTAGCGCCTCAGTAACCGGTTTTAAATTTTAGATGATTCTTCTGCGGCAATTATCTGACCACGTCGTGCTTCTTGAACTTTTTACTTAAATTCTGCCTGAGATTGAGCAAGTTTTTTAATCTTCTATATGTTTTCTGTACTTTGCTCGTTTATCCATTTTATATCAAATATGTTTGATAAAACTACTGCTGATAATTTTCAAAACAGCAGCGAAACATCTTATCTGGATCACGTGTAAGTTTATCAAATAAAAATAAATTATATTTATCGTTTGTTGCGTTATGATACAGCTCAATAAATTTATCCTTTGTTACGTAGCCACATTGCTCGTTTGCAATATTTCTAACGTCAACGTTGTCCAGTCCGGGAAATAATATACAACATCCTGTATTTCGCCGAATAAATCTATCAACGTTATAAAATCCTTGAGCGAGAAAAACAGTTACATTTCTTATTACGCGAGAGTGAAAATATGATCTTATTTTATTCATCTCTTCATTGTTTAGCGGAATATCATCAAAAACAACTATCTTATGTTCATCTGAATCAAGTTGATTAACTGGAACAAGATATTCTGGTTGTCTGATGATAAAAAAAAAATCTTCACCGGCTTCAAGATCATCACGAAGTTTGTTATCATATTCGTTAAGATGATCGTACTTAACTTGTTGTGGGTTAATTGTGTAAATGTAAACTCGCTCATATTTAAAATTATCGCCCAGCAGTAAATTCATCAGCAAGATTGTTTTCCCCGATCCAGTTCTCCCAACAATAAGATAATGACAATCTGGAAGTTCGTTGTTGTGTTTATGTTGCACCAGTCGTTCTGTATCAAAATTTTATATTGACATATTATAAATTAAGTTGATATAAATTGTCAGACACTAAATAATTAATGAGCTATTATGCAAAATTTGGAACAACATTAGGAGATTCTTCGGCTATAAGTACAATAACAAACAGCAATGTTGATTTATCAGGCTACCTAAATAAAACAAGCGATAAAATGACAGGAAACCTGTCTATGTCAAATCAATGAGTATTAGGTTTCGAAACAAATTATCCGCCAATAAATGTTGTTAATACACAAGCTGTTAGTTATGTACAACTGAAATCTGTTGACGTTAATAAACTGTCACTGACAGGAGGAACTTTAAGCGGTAACTTAGATATGTCCGGATAAAAATTAATAAATTTGGAGGCCGGGTATCCACCAGCAATCTTAAATCAAACCCAAGCGGTAAGTTATTTACAGTTGAAGTATGTGGACGGCAACAAGCTTGACAAAACCGGTGGAACGGTTACAGGTAATATTAACATGTCGAGTAAAAAAAATATTGGGTTGGAAACTGTATATCCACCAGCAAAAGTTGATAACACACAAGCTGTAAGTTATGCACAATTAAAATCTGTTGACAATAACAAGCTCAATAAGTCCGGCGACACAATGACAGGTAACCTGATAATGAGCTATAACTCAAAAATAACTGGATTGCTGACAACCTCGCTAGCAGCTAATGAGACTGATGCTATTAGTTATGCTCAGTTAAAAGAAGAACTTACCCCATATTTTAAACGATCCGCTGGAACAATGTCAGGCAATATAAACATGAGAAGCAACATAATAATGACAACATATGTTCCAGTTAACCCTAATAATCTGACAAATAAAGCGTATGTTGACAGTCTGTCTTGTGGTATAAAACGAACCAAAAACAATGTTGGTAATATTCCAACACTCTTTAAGGCAACTGACAACCGAGTTGGGTTTGAGGTAAGCGCATCAGCATATTATCCTAAAAACTATCCTCATCACGCTTTCTATGATAGACAGGAATGGACAACAAACGGGGAAGTTGAAAACTTTTGGATTAAAATTAAATGTCCTACTGCAGTTGGTACTTGGCAATTTCATTTGCGCGGCTGATTAAACTCTAGTGTTGGACGAATTTATAATTGGCGGTTTGAAGGTTCAAACGATGATATCAACTGGACAACATTGTATAGTACAGAAAATACATATATCTCAGCAACATAATATTGTACCATTCCGACTGAAAGAAACTTAACAAGTACTTGTATTTTCTATTTTATCTTGTTGCTACTAAACATCCATTTCCAGGACTGACAACATTTCAAATATACACACTCGACGACCAAATTTAATCTGATGCTATAAAATAATGTCAGAACCACCAATTATAACCGTTGCGAGAGAATTTTATGATAATATTTTAACCCAAAAAAGATGTTGGGAACGAATCACTGGCGGCACGTGCGATAAATACTACAAAAAAATTGCACAATTCCAATGATAAGCTCTCCATTGTCAGAAGAAGAAAAAATTTTGTTCGTGTTATGCATATAGCTGATCCTAACAATAATAATGTTCGTGAGTTTCTTGATTCAATTGCTGGCATTAGAACTTTTGTTGTTTTATAAAAAAAAAGTTGTAAACAATATTGTATAATGAAAAAACAGATCATCGATTTCAATCATATTTCAGAAGAAATTCCAAAACAAGATGTTGAAGCACAAATGCAATATTGTAAATTTTATCATTAAAACCTTTGGTGTGTAAAACAATGTTATAAGTATTACAGTAGAATACTTCGAGTAATATTATATTTACCACTGCTAATGACCAGCTCTGGCATAATCTCAAGTGGAACATCATTAAATCCGTTTTAGTTGATAATATCTGGTGTTGGTGTCTCTCTTTCAACAGCGTGTAAGAAAATTGAGCCCCGACTTGAGACTAAAATAATGCTTGTAAAATAGCAAGTATCACTTATAAAAAGTTACTTGATCAGACACGGTCTTATTTGCGAGCCGTAACATATGATATTGACGATTTAATACGCACGTTCCGTATTATTGACAGTATCTTAACGGCTATCCTACCAATGAGAGTCAGCAGGTATGAAAAAGATTATGATAAAATGTGATTGTGTTAGTAATAAAGGAAAATGAGTTGTTTCTATCTCAGAGACCCCCTTTCCCCGACAAACATATTTAGTCACCGGTGAAACAACTACATATTTTATCACCTTGAGCTACAGGCTGGTAAAGAAAATGTCAGCGTAGAAACGTTTTGTCAGGGAATGGGGGTTAGTGAAGAAAATGTCAGCATAGAAGCGTTTGGGAGGGGGAAGGGGGTCTCTGAGATAGGAACGTCATTTTCGATTACAACTTCCCTTGCTCGATATGTGTAATACTGAAAATCTCTCTTTCTTAGATCCACTAGCACAGGCGGCATTGATTCTGTTGATGGCAATGTAACTGAAACTGTTTGGATGGTGCATGTGTTATTAAATGTCGTATCTGCGAGCTCAGGCGTTTTAATCGATTCACCGCGGCACTTTTAACAATATCCACGACTAGCATTGCCACTTGTTTAGCGATTGGCAAAGAGCAACTGATAAGGTTGTGAGTGCTTTTGGTGCGCTCCCAAATAATCCACGAATAAGATCACCCAGCCCAGTTCCGTAATAGGTCATGTACACATGTTTGCTCGCATTAACAACATGAACTGGTTATACACGTCCACGCATCCACTTTCATTATTATTAAATCTATGGTCTATCTCTAATGTGGAGTTGTATTGCCAATGTTTCACCGAGCATTCCAACCACGTACCCTTCTTTATTCAGAAGGGGAAAATGAATATAGGTCAGCCGATTATTATGGCATGGAAGGCACATCGGTCCTGCAGGCGTAATTGATATCAAGCCACCTGGTTCCACGGTTGGCGAAAATCCGAATATAATGTACAACTACGACTGTCGTTTCAGACCTGCTTTAATTGCTGACACTGATGGCGTCAGAAGTTACACTGACTTGCGATATTGGAATAATTCTCACAATGTCACCCGCGGTATAATATCCCACACGTAAAAATCATGTATCATCTGGAATTTTATTGATTTTATTATCGACCGTGCAGCATCAATGGCATACTTTTGAGATTCCATGGCGATGACAAGACCGAGTGTACGTTCATGTCACGTATATAAATTTCAGAGTCGTTGCCAGTCAACACCGAAATTCTGCGTGGAAGTTCTTCATTGGTCGATTCTGTGTCATACACGCCAAAGGGAAATTCAATAGTATACCAGTTCGCACCAGTGTCTGCTGAAAACACAAACGAATTGATTGATAACGAATGTTAGGGCAACTGTAATACACTCGCAGCGATGCTAGTTCGATCGCAAATGTGCCTGATCCACCAGCGGCCACAGGTGCAGAACAATTGCACTGAATTCTGGTTTTGTGGATAAGACGGTTACCATGGAGGTCACCCTCTGGGTTGCATTAGCAACCAACTGCTGCACTGAATCATAAGTTTCACGTAGCATAAGCACAGTTTCAATCGCTTCTGAACGAATCGTCTGTGTTGTATATATTATATCTTCAACGAGTGTAAACATCAGCGCAAGATATGTGTCTGTCCATAGATCATTCGTGTGCAATTGTTGACACATCGATGCAGCTTCATTGATGACATCACTTGCATTGTTCCAGGCACAAACCAATGCCACGAGTATTTCCAATCGATTTGCAAGATCGTTAGGGTCGTATCGCCCACTAAGGCCTTCTTCATGCTTTGTGTAAATCTTGGTATCGGTTGTTGTGTTAACATTTGCACCTCTTCGTCTATCCATTCTGATTGTTTTCCCAATGTAGGTAATTCAGGTGCTTGTGTTTTCGCATATGTTTTCGTGTAACCAATAGTGGTGGAGGATTATGTTTTGGTTCAGACTCGGCTGATTCATCAGAATATTATTCTGCTTCAATTTCAGGACTAAATACTGGTTGATTCGCATATTTTTCTGTCGTAATATCAAAGAATAGTGGATTCTCATATTATTCTGTCTTGGGAGTATATTAGGCTGGTTGATATTCTCTTGTCCAGGAGTAACATAAAACGTTGCTTCGCTTGAAGTGTTTCATCGCCATTCGTTGATGTCATCAAATCCCGTATAGTATAATAAGAATTAAACATCTTGCCAGATGCCTATTATTCCCAGTACATTTTCCGCATACCCACGTGACCCAGGCCTTTTCTATGTCGTTTTATTGTTCTTTGACCACTAAATCTCTCCAGTTAGGGAGTATTTTACGATTTCTACGAAAGGGGTCTATGTTTATCCACTTGCGACCTTCTTCACTAACATTTTGTATCGGCGTATGCATCGCTGACCGGTATCTGGGTAATTATTTAAGGTTCCCCAACGTCTTCCAAAATATTGCAAAAATATATTAAAAACATTTATGGAGGTTTTGGTAATCAATAGCTTGGTTACCACTCAACATTTTGAGAATATACTGCCACAGCATTTCTTCAATATAATATTCACAAGTCGACTAATATATATTTCTCTTTATTACAAGCACAAATAAAAAATACAGAGCTGATTTACAAAAGGTCATAGTCGAATAAAAGCAATGTTCACTAAACTGATTATATGTCCAAAACACATTAGTTCGCAGTGTGTGTGTGTGTGTGTGTGTGTGTGTGTGTGTGTGTGTGTGTGTGTGTGTGTATTGATCGCTACTATATGTTTGCCTGTCTGAGTACACTCTGCGGGATTTCATGTATACATTGACCACAGATTTTATTGAGTAGTATGAAAGAACAGAGGCTTGCCCTTTTGGGTGAAACATTTGGGGTCACTGACATCTGTATATACTATACCCCAATGACTGGCTCACTCATGTGTAGCGTGTGTTTGCACCTCCACGGACAAAATAAAAAGTGACCAACACGTATCGAAACATACGACACGAAAATCCCATTTCTCTGCGTCGTTACTTCTATCGCTCTGAGTGAACAAGATAGGCAGGAAGGTATGTCTTATTGCTTTAGAGAAAAAAAATGTTTCACTTCAGTGCTACTGAAAATATCAACAGGACTGTGTGTTTACAGTCAATACACACAAGATGTGGAATTTGTTTTGGATGCCATTGATGGTGGACGCAGCTTCTTTTGGACAGCTAGTTTTCTACAGTTGATTGTCGTCCGCATACAACTGGTAGTATATACAATAGCGTTTTATGGCACCTGATTGGGGCTGTGTGTATACAATAAAGAGAATTAGTCCAATAATAGATCCCTGTGGGACACTATAACAAAAAGTATATGGGATTAAACGTTTATCATTAACTGAAATCATTTTATTTATGTCAGTCAGGCTTAACTTGAACCACGATAAGTCAGTACTGTGGATGCCAAAAACATGCTGCAGACGAAGAAACATTATATCATGGTCAATTGTATCAAATGATTTTAATTGGTTAAGTAGTGTGAGAACTGAAATCTTACGATTATCAGAAATGGAGGGAGCGTCATTAGCAACTCTTAGGAGGGCATTTTCGGTGATGTGATAAGCTGAAAGTGAATTGGTTAAGAGATGATGTAAATGTAAGTGCGATGCTATTTGAGACAGGACTACTTTTCCTAAGACTTTGGACATGAATGGGGGTTTAGAGACAGGGTGATCCATTTTCAAGTCGTTAGTGTCGCGATAGTTGTCAAAAGTGGCTTTACAATAGCAGTTTTAAAAAGGGATGGAAAATCACAAGTAGAAAGAATATTTATGACGTCATCCAAACATTCAACTAGGAGTGATGTAGGAATTACATCATGTTCACATGACTCTGGGGCACACTACCATTCGCAGAAAATCCGTAAATATAGGTTGATATGTTGTGAAAGGAGGTTGTTGAATTTCTGTATTATAGCTGTAAGGTGAAGATGGCTCGGGTTGTATAGTGTTGTCCAGTTGATCTCTGATAGTGTTTACTTTGTCGCGGAAGAAATTGGAAAATGACCTGATAAACTGTCTAGGGAGGCTGAGATTGGAAGTGGCGTGGATTTGCCCCTCGACAATAACTTGTCTGTGATGCAGAATACCTGTTTGCAGCTTGTACTCTGAGTGAATTTTGTGCTAATGTAAGTGGAGTTTATTGCATGTACGATATATGTGATATTCCATTTGGCAACTTCATAAATCTTGATGTTGTTCAGAAATGCCGCTTAGTATGCCGAAATGAATATCATATATTGCAGTATTGGTTTATTTTTGGTTTTGCCTTATGTGGAAGAGAACTTCAGCTTTATATGCTTCCAAAACTCTATTTAGAGTAAATGCATTCGATTTTGTTGTAAAGTACTTGTGTCCATTTTGTACTGTTGCTTTTCAAACAGAACATACCACATCACTTACACTCTCAGAATTCATCAGCGAGAGATAAAAGAATGTCTAAATGTGAAGTGACTTGCGGAATTCGTGATCCTAGTTATGACTTAAAGGGATATCTTTTGGTATACGAAATCTCTAAATAAGCATAGGAATCGTATACCCAGTACTAATTTGTCTGGTCACTAATCGTCCTGAGGACTCGGGGAAGTAGAATCAACGCATTATCGATATTGTGAAGCGCGATTAATTGAGGCAACCATTCTGTACAAGGGATACATCCGGTGATAATATTCTAGCTGTGATTTTATGTAAAGAGTTTACATTTTGCAGAAAGAGCTACCCGAATACATTCTTTAAGAAACGTTTCAAACATGTTGTATAATGAAAAGTTACAGAAATATAATTTGAGAGATGAAATCATCGAAAGCTTCCACATCAGTCACTTCCGGTGATGCAATGACACAAGTATATACTGAGAATGTATCTATATCAGACACCCCAAGTGATACAATAAGACAAGTATATACTGAGAATGCATCTATATCAGTCACACTTAGTGATACAATGACACAAGTATATACCTAGAATGTATTTATATCAGTCACTCCCAGTGATACATTGATATAAGTATATACTGACAATGAGTCTAGGACATCTCCTGACATTATTTCCCCTGACATTTCCTGACTCCCCCATCAAATAGATTTCCAGTCATTTCAAGCACATTATCTTTTATTGGTGCAGAAATTAAACTTAATTCATTTAATATGACATTTTCCCAATAAAATATAAAAACTTATATTAAGTTATGTTAAAAGAAAAAGGTCATTTGAAATAAATTTCAGTAGTAAGTGTTAAACAAAGTTAACATTTGTTTCTGAACTTCTGGTTGACGGAGATGTACTTTGTGAAGTTAGCCCTAAAAAAGCGGGGTGTGGGGTGGGCATTTAATTCCTAAATGCATGAAATCGACGGTCGCATTATACGTCACTTATCTTACATTGCAAAGTACGATCAGAGGTTTTATGTATTAAAATGTCATTAACTAAAGTTCCTTACAAAACTATTATTTGGAAAATAATATAGATAATATAGATTTGCTTTAATACCTGATGTTTCTATTAAAAAATGAGAGAGAGAGAGAGAGAGAGAGAGAGAGAGAGAATATAGACGTCAGAAAAGTATATATTTTACATTTGATAATGGTGTATTGCTTGTTGTCAATAAAGTAATAACTATCCGATCTTTTTCAATTTTCACTGGCTATTACATTAACGATACAATGAATAAATAAAGCAAGTATACATCAAAGCTAAATGTTACTATATATAAATAAAGTAGTATAAAGATAACGGGGGGGGGGAAATGACTGGGGGGAGAAATCCTATTTGATGGGGGAAGTCGGAATGTCCGGGGGAGGGATATGTCGTGGGGGAATGTCCGGGGAGATGTCCTGATGCCTCAAATATACCGTGATGATTACACTAAGAAAGGAAGATATATATATATATATATATATATATATATATATATATATATATATATATATATATATTTCAATTGTGGAAGCATTTCTTTGCAACTGTAGATATAAGTACTATCACTGATTAGAGGACTGGTCATTTGATGAAGTCATTACTAACCATTGTCCCAAATGTATGTAGAAAGTCACATGGCAACTTTTCTCAGCAATATCAATAGAGACTGACCAAGAAAAAAGGATCTGGCGAAAAATTATAGTGTAAGACAGATATAATTTTGTGTGTATTTGTTATGTGTTTTTCCTAGCTTGTTGGTGTACCTTTATCAATTTACATACTTGAACTTTCAATCCTCTGTTCATCAGATTTTACGTTAGCAAAATCAAGGTTTCTTTGTATATATTAGTTTCCTTTTCCGAAAACGTATGGAATACATCAAAGACAGCGTGAAACTTTATTAAAGATAGCATTCATTAATATCATTAGAGAAGTTTGACGACCAAAATAAATGAATAAATCCAAAGAAATTTAAAAGGTTTTTATCAGGCTATCCTGATATTTTTTTTTTTTACAAACGAGGATATTGTTTAACAAGAATGTTTTGTAACACACAATCAGATGAAAAACTAATTTTCGTTTAATTAGAGAGGGATAAATAAAGTGAATAACCTCGTACGTTATTTATTTGCGTATTGGTGAATACAGTCACTATGTTTAAATTTGAGTGCCTCTAACATGCTCGTAATCACAAGAAAAGTTAAAGCTATAAGTTAAAAATACGTAATATATCGAAATGAATAACAAATGCAGTATAATACGTTTTCTGAAACAAATCAAGACAATCTCTTGACAATATTTCAATACGCTGGAACCAAATCTCATTCTGTTTTTTAGTAGCTGTAAGACTCTTAACAGTATGTTCAACTATTTATGCTCTTCTCCGACGAAGCTGAGTATATGCACATACATATAAATGAGAAAGAGAGAGAAATAAAGAAATAACTATAATAAAACTCTAGATCTGAAGGAAAGTTTGCATATTGCAAAATTTGATATTGGTGGAAAGTATTATACTTACATAAGATTAATAAAGCACTTCCAAAATAACTCGCAGCACAATAAATAATGATTTGTGGAAAGGTCATGTAATCAATATTTTGTGTATAAATGCCTAATAAATCCGTCAAGTAAGAAAATAAATATAAATAAGGAATCATAGGCTAATATATATATTTCAATAAAAAGTTAACGGCTGACTAGCTTATCAACCACAAGTGTGCGGCGAAACAAAGCAAATATGTGTGTGTGAGCGACTGAGACACATAGACACATGTCCAATTTTTATGCACTTGGCCTGATTTTCATACCGAGAACCCAAAAGTGAATTCTTTGAGGAAGAAATGAGAGAGAAAAAACAAAATGTTCTTCTCTATTTAGAGAGTGATGATTAAGACCAAGCTATGCATGGAAATTTATTCATAATATTTAAATAAGTATTGAAGTATTTATATACATTTTTGCTGTCTTCATAATAAAATTGTTCATTTGACAAAGTAATTATCAGTCGGACATTAACACAGCAAATGTATAGTTGGAGAGATTTCTAAAGTCCTCTGTTCTTGATTGGAGAGGCAAACTTATTAATTTCGTATATGATCTGAATATAACTGGTTTTGTGAATTATCACAAATATAACAATAAACCACATAAAAAGAGTATGAGAGATTTGGGGGTGTCGGCCTATTATAAACTATTCCAGCATGGCAAATATTCCATTGTCGATAGATTAAAATATAAAATCGATACAATATGGAATAATTCAGTGTTGTAAACACTAAAAACCATAACAAATTCAGTAAGAAACTAGTATCGGGTGTTGATACAAAGGATTCATTTTGTATTCAAGTTTCGTTTGACATACGTATGAAGCGGTGCTTCACCTAACTTTATGAATAGACAGTGCAATAAACCCTGACAAATTAAATAACCTTTTTTGCCAGTGTTCCTAATATTATTCTGGATGTGCACGACCATAGTTTGAATTAAAGTAATTACTCAATCTCACACTTACAAGCGGATAATTGATGCTTTGTTTGAATTAGGTTTAATGTACATAGAAACATATATCTACGAAATAAGACTTTAGAAACAATTGTAATGACTATGTTAAAGATAAATCAAGCTTTAATAAGTCAAGGAAGATTGCAAAGAAGGAGGACAAGT
The DNA here is from genome assembly GCA_016617855.1 of Megalonaias nervosa. Taxonomy (NCBI): domain Eukaryota; kingdom Metazoa; phylum Mollusca; class Bivalvia; order Unionida; family Unionidae; genus Megalonaias; species Megalonaias nervosa. Next base: position 17,357 of record JAECUM010013649.1, read on the forward strand.
TTAATAAACGTATCAAATAAATAAATATCGCAAAGGTATAGTATTATAGTCTTAATTGAGATAATGTAGGCCATGACCTAGTATACATAAAACATGTAACATTACCAAATAAATAATAAACATATGGATGTAATCAAATTTATCAACTAATTCAAATGGGCGATCTAATTCACTGCAATTTAGCTCAGTTCTGGTATTTGGATTAAGATCACCACCTAAACTAAACTGACAGCTGAAACATTTGATCTTCGAGTGGGCTATTTCATTTTTAGCACCATGACAATTCTTTTCTTTAGACTGCACATGCTAGTTCTCAAGTGTAACATATATTAGGCCAAATATCAACATAAAGTGAAGGCCAAAGATTGATGTCGCGAATGTTAACCATAATATATATTTTGAACTACTCGCCATGCCAACATATTCAGAATTTTGTAAATCAGCCAAAAGCGTTCTTACAAAAGTAATTAAACCCAATGCGTTTGGTACTGCATTACAGCAAAATGTATATAACTATCTGTATTATATTATCTTGTATTATAAGCCCATGTTTCTACAAATCCAAGGCATCATACTTACAAGAAATTATATAAATGGTCTCTGTCAAGACAGTCTACATGTCCACGTAACTTTAATCATTATCCAGATATATTCCATATGATAAATGTTAGAGCTCTTTACAAATCATTACATTGGTATTAGTTTCAACCACATTTACATTTTCAGTGCAAGTGGCCATGTCTCTATTCAATTCTCACTAAAACCGACTTCGTTGTTAGCTTATTATACACATAGATGTTTCACTTAACGATTCATTTACTTATATCGGTTCGGAACGTCCCAGTTTTATGTAGTAATTGGTATTTGATCAGAGGGCACAATTAGTGACGCTCAGGATTATGAAAATAATATATTTACTGACTCTGCCATAATTTCGGTGATTCTGAAAACATTAGAAGTCAGTTGAGTATTCAATTCAGCATATATTGTCCATTAACAACAACTCAAAACTATCATAACCGCAGTTCACCAACGAGACTCACGAATTAATCACTCTGTGCACTTTCTTATTTCTTATGCAAATATATTTCCTGATCAGATTATATTGAGAGAACTTTGTTTGCTCCCTCCGAATGCAGCCCTCCGGGAAGACGGATAAAACGTCTTTCTGTATATATATATATATATATATATATATATATATATATATATATATATATATATATATATATATACAAACACACAAATGGAAGTAACTCTTATATGTTATCTCCATTTCTACCCGCTAGGTGGCTACAGGTTTGTCTGATTATAAACAAACTTTTACACTTTCGCTCCACATGCTAGGATATCCTTCAAGACATTCCAGTTAATACTATCGTAGTATATGCGATTGATCCCTCAGAAACAATTAGCGACCCCTACAATGCAAACGCCTTCTTTACCGTGAGTCAGTTGCCAGCTTGCTTCTCGTCTCTATGTTGTAATACTTAACGTTGACAAGGATATTTTGTCATGAATGCACCCCTTTGATATAAAGTGGATCAGAATGTCTTTATTGCCTCCTCCAAGCTAGAAATGAACGTTGTATCAACTTCCTCACTACTTTGACTTGGCATGCTAGGCGATTTGTCGCCTCACTGAGATGGTCGGAAGCGATTATGCCTTGGATTTGGGGAGCCGTATCGCCAAGGTCGTGAATAGGGCTTCTCACAACACCATGGCAAACGATCTGACGACCCACTGCAACATGGACTTAGACGAGATGCACTCCTCCAATTTCCGTTTCTGAAGTCCCACTATGTGGCTGCCTTGCGCACTCTAACTTGTTAAAGTATTTCGAGGGTTGAATTTAGGGGTTTGAAAAGCAGGTGGCGCAAGAGTTGCCACTACAGTTTTATCCGGATGTCTTACTCAGGGATCGTTCTAAATAAGGGGCAACTGTCAGCATGGTTACAGTAGAAGTAATTCTAAAATCGACAGATTGGACAGAATTATAGTAGGTCATGCATCGCTACTTCTCCACATCATTCAGAAAACAACGTTTCTCCTCTGGGCCTCACTCCAACCGTTAGTGACTTACATCCCGCTTCCGCTGGATACCCGCCCGTGACCGTCAGATTCATTCGCTTTCGTCAGGCTTTGATCAACCGTTTTCTCCAGAACGATTAAGCTCTCCGAGTGGTGTTGGAGGACCTAAGGATATGATTTCTCAGGCCTCCTCCACTTTTGACGTTCCCCTACATGAGAGAAACCCAAAACGTTCTCATGAAGGCGGACAGAAAAAGACAAATCTTTCACTCATAATGCGAAAGGATTTCAAACAAAGAGTTTATCTCAGGTAGGCAGTTTCTTCAACTCCTTGGCTTGTTAATTGCGGCGGCAGATTTTGACACCTTGACTGCTTTACATGCCTCCATTAGAAATGGCCCTTCTATCCCAATGACGACTTTTTTCAGGCCATCTAGAATGGAAAGTTACAATATCAACTCACATCACAAACTTCCTTGTCCAATGGCAAAACAGGAAGTGGCTCACAGCAGGAATACCCCTCGAAACCCACGACCGGGAATCACAATTTGTACAGGTACCAGTCTGTCGGGTTGGGGAGTACACTTGCTACAGGACTTTATGACTGTCAGTGGCAGGTGGACGTGACAAGAGATGGCTTTTTGCACCAACCTCCTGAAAGTCAAGGGCATCATCTGTGCATCCAACAATTGGGTAGAACGCTTTGCGTACATACAGTACTAATATTTTTGGACAAATCGCTAGTGCTCACGTACCTTCTCAAATAGGGATGGGCGAAAGCAGCAGAAGTTTGAGTCTTGCTATGGGGTTACCTTTGGTGGTGTACCCAATAACAAATCAGTATTACGGTCCGTCACATACCAGGACAGCTCAAGGTTCTAGCTGACTCATTGTCGAGTAGAGGACAACTACTAAACACAGTGGTCTCTCCATCCCTACACATTCAATCGGGTTTGCACCATGTATGGTCGCCCGATGATCTTTTCGAAACAAGATGGAATAACAAATTGTTCACCTTCTTCTCTCCTTTTTCGGACCATATGCTTTCCATCATTGGTTGATCACTCAGCTGGGAGGGAATGTGGGCCTATACATTCCATTTATCAGTCCTGATACCATAGGTAGTCTAGAAAGAAGAGACATAAATTCCCAGATAGTTCTGAGCGCCCATCGACGATATGTCAAATCCTGGATCAAAGATCTGATCTCCATGGCAACCAGGCTCACTTAGCAAAGTCATGGCGATACCCACCAGACTGGCACTGTTTCATCCAGGTTCAAAGAAATTCACGCCTTGCTCTTGTCAGCGACGCATTGCGCTAAAGAGAGCTTGGATCTTCAGACGTGATGTCCAGTTTTGATCTATCCACGCTCGCTCACGAAATTCCCAAAATGGAATCTTCCCTGGCTATTGACATGGCTTAACCCATCTATGTGTGATCCACTGTCACCCAGTCGATCAATTTAATTTTTATTAGCGAGTGAATTCAATGTTTCTAAGTCAATATGCAAACGAAAAATAGTGAAGAGTCTTCGATTTCTGGTGCTGCCCAAAAAAAAAAAAGAAAGAAAGAAAGAAAAAGAAAAAAAGTAAAAAACAAGAAAAAAAAAACAAACAAACAAACCATCGGTATAACAATATACAAAATTATCAACAACACGTCAGATTAAACATTTATTCATACCTGCTGCCATAACGAAACACCTGTCCACTAATGTTAAGGAAGAATGTTTCCTTTTGTTTTGTTTTGTTTTTGTTTGTTTGTTTGTTTGTTCTTTTCTCGGTAAGCATACGCGCCAATGTGATGTGCTGAATTTTAACTTTACAAAAGATCGGCTTAAGAACATTGTTCGCGGTAAAGAGAGGCTGTCCATAGTGTTTCAAATACAACAATGAACACTAAATCAGTAATCAATTGGTTTCTTCTGCAGGAAACTCAATCCTAAAAATCTCTACGTATAATCTTTTCTATTTGAATTTGTTGTGTTTCAACTTTACAAAAGATTCAAGATTATTATTGTATCTGAGTAATTCTTTTATAATTAGAAATTTCGGCTTTCTAAAGATTGAAAAGTCCGGATGGAACGTGAGCTGATGCTTGGTCATGCTATTGTGTTTGGAAAGAAAATAAAATAAGTTAATTTCGTCTGATTTATATATATGTGTGTGTGTGCGTGTGATTTGGATTTTAACGTAGTTTTAAAACTTTCCTAGTCATATTGCTACAATGTCTGCCATGTGGCAGTTTAGTGGTATTTAGAGGCAATGAACCTTCCATAATCGGCGGCCTCCATTTTTTAATTTGGCATACAGACCGCAAATATTTTGCTAGTACATTCACGAATCGCATAAGATGTTACTAAATGTTATATACCGGCGTTGATTTGAAATTTCCGATTCTACGTTTTCTTCCTGTCAGCTACTGTTAGTACCATTTATTTTTATTTGACTTCCCGAAGTTTCTGTCCTCATTCTTAACATACCGCTCTGCTTTGGTACGTTTGAGTGTATGTGCTTGTGTGTTTGTATTTGGTGTAAATCGAAAACATTAATAAGATTTCTCACCAATATACAGAATCACCTCCGACGAAGGATATTGATCCTATGAACAATTTTAGCCTACAACAATGTAAACAACATCATTTCTAGGAAGTTCTCCATTTAAACAATGTAGCTTTGCAATGTAGCTTTACTCTAAAGCTGGAGATACACAGGCTCGACTCTACGTGTTCTCGATTGCTCTTTGGAAAATATAGTGAGATCAACTCGATCAGATTATAAAGTTCTAAATTACACGATATCCCTTTAATTGATTTAACACACGTAAATCTATTGGATAGAAGCCCTTAATAAGTAACATTGTTATTATTAAATAGCTATATCTGCCCTTTTAAATTATTATCTGCCTTGTGTTAAAAACAGGAGAAATGAAGTGGCAACTCCAAAAACATCTTATACTGGCGTCAAACTACGACTAACTAATCTCGAATATTAAGTCAATATACCATCAGTAGATAAATAGATAAATAGATACAATGAAAGATAGAACATTTACCATCTAGGTCGTCAGTCCCAGAAGGGCATATTTCGTTACTGAAATGTGTCTTTCATCATCTCGCTCTTATAGCTTGCAACAAGGTGTGTAAGCAAAACAAAAACTGATATATACAAATGTGTTTTGTGACTCTAATATAGGGGCCCCGCGTATTGGAGATCGGTCTAAGGTGTTTGCTTTGACAGAACACGCATACATCTCACCTCTGTCCTTGTGAGTTCGAGTCTTGATTTAACCAACGTGGGTATGTGAGAAATCGTGCCAGTAGCTCCCCATGACTTGCGTTACTTGGTTACTGTGGCATGTTTCTCAAACAAGAGTTAGTGCAAAAGGTAATGACTAATACATTGGGATGGCATATAACGCCGTGGTAAACTGATGCAAGTTCATGGAACATCAATGGCATCATCAGGTGTATGAAGAAACCAGCCAAAAATATGACCATGTTCATGGGTGAGTTGTCTAACGTACTGTTTATGGTTGAAAGTGTGATTAGAATCTATCAGGTTTTGATGTGTATGTGATTCAATATATATAAAACGAACGAGGAAACTATACATTCTAGGTTTAATCAAGATTATATTGTTCTTAAACGGACCACATCTTAATGCTTCTACACGTCTATGCATCTCTCCATATATATATATATATATATATATATATATATATATATATATATATATATATATATATATATATGGATCTATGATGGTGAAAGTAACATATTAACTCACTTAGCGCTCGAGCGAGATGAGGAAACAGACAGACAGAGAGTGAGTATGTGAGACAGATAAAGAGTGCCAGATCGTAGAACTTAACTAGATGGAACGGTCAATAGTTACGATACTTGAAACATAATGATGATTTGGAATAAGTGTAAATATTTTTTTTAAAAAAATTGAATTACTTACAATTGGTTCTTATTGACATAGATTTAATAAGATTTATGCCATACATATTCGGGATAAAGCTGGAATGTCTTGGTTTGCTTGTACGGATCGGAGACTTTAACAGCAGACTATATCTTTATTATTTGCGGATTAGGTTGCAAATTGTTCCTGCCAATGCTGGGTCGGATATACAATCAATGATTTGTCGATCCTGGACTTCTGATATACTGTTTAAGGATAAAATATGCATAAATCTGGAGAGAGAGAGAGAGAGAGAGAGAGAGAGAGAGAGAGAGAGAGAGAGAATTGTGCTTGATGCAACTTATGAAACTAAACTTTCAATGAGTAACATGTAATACCTGGAAATGCCTGTCGACACGGTACAGTTTTGGGTTACTAGGCACACATTATGTAATCTTTTTAGTCTTTGCCTTTTTTTTCTTTTAAATCTATAATAAAGTTCTATAAACCGATTACTTTAAATATTTAATTTCCATAGGCAGCCAGCATCCACTTTCTTTCAGTGTGTTGGTGGTTGGTCAGACAGCTGACTAATCAGACAGCAGAGAAATATAGGTATTGGTAATAAAAAAAATGGAATTGTAGCAATGCTCCCTTCACCAACAAAACAAAATCTTGATCCATCGATCGACCGCTCAGGTGGCCTAGTGGTTAGACCGTTTGTTTCGGATGCGGTAGTTCGTGGCTTCGAACCCTGCCTGAGTTATACCAAAAGTACAAAAACTACGGTGCTTACAGTTCCCGCTCTCGGCGCTTGTCATTAAGAGATTAATGTTAGGACTGGTGGGGCTGGTGTCACGATAGTTTGGTGAGATGGGACATTATGCTACATGTCTGCGGAATGAAGCGTCACTATAAACTGCCGCATATCATTTTTACCTCACTCTCTGGACAATTGTAGCAAAATTAGGCGTTCGCCTGTGTCATGCAAAGATGTCTCTGGACGTAAACATGAATGTAAAATTTACAGTTAAATCGACTTACGGAAAGAGAAAGAAAGATAAAGATGTAGGATAAAAATGTTTTGGTCAGAAGTAATACTAATTAAAGCAGAAGAACGAGTTACAATTTTGAATAACCTCTTATCGGTCCCTCATTTCTCTTTGTTTATGTTCCACACTCACTTCAGTACATTCACCGGTACATGGGTGTACTCAGCATTCAGTCCTCATGAAGTTAACCATGTGTTTGTAGAGCTCTGCTTTCTTTATTAAAACCATTTTCACGTTTAAATAATAAACAAGCAACTTATTAATTTGTATGGAGAATTGTGAATTGACATAAAAGGAAAGAACCACATTTTGTACCTTACACTCTGGACATGGATGTGAAGAGTTTATCCAAAAGCTAGTAGATTATCGTATCTCCATTTTCAAGGTCAAGTATGTATAGTTATAAGTGATATAAATAAAATACATGATTAGTACGCACGCTGTAGCTTTGATACTCGTTCGATAAACTCATGCTACAATTGTAGATCTCATGGTATATCAGTGATACAATGTATATATATATATATATATATATATATATATATATATATATATATATATATATATGCTATAAACTGACAACGAAGAGTGCAAAACTAGTATCTAACTAGCCTGAGCGCTTTCGACTCTTAATGAGTCTTTTTCAAAGGCATATACAAAACATAGACAAAACAAAGAAATAAAACACAAAATCCGTTGTGTTTGCAAAACTTTACATGGCTGTTTCTACAGGAATTAAACCTTTAAATGTATTATGTCTCAACCAGCCTATATCAACTTGTTGCAGATACTGGAAAATATTTGTATTAACCTAGAAATCGATGAGCCATAACGACATCTGTTATTTTGTGTACATTTATTTAAACGCAAATTATATCCCGGATATTTCATTGTTATAGTAGTAATTGAAGGCTACTAAGCAAATTTAGGAAAAAGTTTAAAATTAAATGTGTCAGCTGCAAAAGTTTATTCCACTTGTGCATGGCTGTCTTTTTCTAGTCTTCTTGGTTGAATCCGCTTGGTTTCAATGTTCTAAGGCGGCTTATCCAGTATGATTCCTTTTCTGTCCTGGTTTCGGAACTCCAGTTGGGGTTGTTAGCAATTACAATAAGTGTTATATCACTGAAAGTGTTGCCAGGGGAGGAGAAGTGTTCTGCGACCGGGCTTCTGTACAGCTTCTTTGTCATCCAATCAGATCTATGAAAGTTGATCCTTTTGTGTAGCTTTTTAGTTTCTCTAACATACTGAATGCTACAGATCTTACATGTGATGAGATAAATTACATTCTCTGTTTTGCACGTTTTGTTTGGACCATGTTTGTTTATATATATAATTTCTTTTAATTTTACGATGCTTTGAGAATTAACAGATTTAATTTCTCTAGAGTGTTTTAAACGTTGTTGTTGTTGCTGTGTGGTTTTAACGCCATTTTTCAGCACAAGATAGGCTATGCATGGCGGCCAGTATAAATGGTGGAGGAAGAACCTTGGAACAACCCGGGAAGAACCACCGACCCACGAGAAGCTACTGGCAAGCTTTCTCACTGGCCTACGTTAGCTGAGCCTGATACTCGAACCCACGCAGACAGAGGTGAGACTGCAGTGATTCAGAACGGTGAGCGCTTTACACCGCTCGGCCATTCGGGTCCACTGTTTTAAACGTAAATCAGTTTATGGTAAATCAAGTTTCTGCTTTGAGGCGTTTTATATGGAGCTTTCAAAGTTGTCATGACTTGAAGCTGTAATATTAAGACAGCTTCACAAACAATTTGGAATTTAATACAGTCGAATCAAATATTGCTTACCTAATTCATCGCTGCCTTGCTACAAACGTCACAAATAAAAATCTTGAAATACATAGAATTTAAGTGAACATAATGTATTCTAAATAATTATTTAATTGTAGAATAATTGACCAATAAAGAAGAGAATTTGAGGTTTATGAATTACGCTAATGTCAGTCTATTTTATAAATATGTTAAACTAAATATATATAAAGGAATATACGCCGAATGCAGAATGACTAACCAAACAATCAACCTATGCTTTACACAAGCGGGGAAGGAAATATTTCCTTGCCCGCTTGTTTATATCACTCATACGAACAATATGAATAGTTCAAGCAGACGTTTCTGACATTTACTCGCACGTGAAGGATACTGATTGACATAAAAGAATTTTGAATGTGATCAATATTTTGTCCACATTTAAGTTAGGAATGTCTAATGGAGGGGCAGTATGTATGCCACATTCAGAAAAGTAGATACAGATGGAAAACCAAAAAAGATAAATGTCTATGAAAGAAACAAATATGTTATATACCACAAAATTGAAATGTACTATTCTTATGATGTAATAACAATGTTTAAATCAAGTTATAAAACTATGATACGGAAATAATTCCCTCAAAATGACATCCGAAAATGGGTCAATGTATTGTCGACCAAGTGGATGATACAATAATATGATCACAAGGCCAAATTATGACTAAGACTGAAGCTAGTAAAGAGCTTAGGCAGAGAATATACATATCTATATATATCTATATATATGAATATAATACTGAGCATATACTGTGTATACAGTTACCGAGGAATTATCTTTCCAAAATCCAGAACGTACAAAGAAATAAGTGAAAAGGCAAATACACTTAAAGTAAAAAGAATATGTCAATTAAAATGTATATAAATATTATTCAACCAGTTAGGAGTTTTATGAAAATATTGTGTTGGTAAAGTGAACGAATGGTATAAAAATGGACAATTTAGATGAAAAGAACATAAATTGCCAGAAGATTATGGCAGTTATTACTAAGCTTGTGACATGTGGCATGATGAAATTCTTACTTTCAATAATGTATCCTGGACTTGTAAAGAATACTTAAGTAGTATATGGGGACGATTCAGGTTCACGTAGACCGTAATGTTAAATTTGGTCCTTTGCGCTATAGCTTCAAAATTTATAGCCTCACTTAGACCGTAATATTAAAAACAGGCCCCGGCACTATAGCCTCAAGATTTGGACTGTATAGCGACAAGGGAAATGGAACAGGTGGGATGACGTCACGGTACTGGAGACTGGTAACAATGTTGCAAGTGACTGACCTGAATATGCGCGGTTACCACTGTAGGCAGGAACAAATACAACAGAGACAGAGACTTATACAACACCAAAAAATGTTTTAGGCAAGAAAGAATAAATATCTTTTCGAGGCATATGAAGTGGCCCGGAAAAGGGCCTTTGGGTTTCTTCTTCTTCTTTGTCTGAAAATTTCTTCGTTTCCTCCACCAACTTCTTATTTTCTGTCCCACACTCTTCTTTTTCTTCTCATTCTGTTCCTCCTCCTGTTTTTCCTTCTCCTCCTCCTTTTCCTGTTTCTTCTTTTTTTCATTCTTTTCTTCTTTTTCAATTTTTCCATTCCGTTCTCTCATCCTCTGTTTTTCTTCTATATCTTCCTTTTCAATTCTAATCATCTCATTTAATATCTCCTTTCCTCTCTTCAAATTGTTAATTTCCATAGCCAATCTGTGAGGGCTATAAGTCCCAATCTGCATTCTAAGTAGCATATCCTACACCATACCTAGTGTGTCTACAACCTCCTGCAATCTCAGCATTCTCTCCATGTTGCTAGCCATTTTTTATATTCATTGCTGAATGGCGCGAGTGACGAGCGCTTCGCATTATATACGTGAAGCACGGACGTGAAGGAAAACATCCCTTACACTGACTTCACATATTATATACTGTCCACACAGACGGGAAGAGAAGAAAAAAAAAAAACACACACTCTACTATCCTCACAAACGGACGCGAATGCATATAACACAGACACACACACACACACGCACTATACTATCCATACAAACGGGAGGAAAAGTAAAAAATTACACCAAATATACTATTCACACAAACGGACGCGAACGCATAAAATGCACACTATACTATCCACACGAAGGACGGAAGAGAAGAAAAAACACCATATCTACTATCCACACAAACGGACGCGAACGCACATAACGCACACTATACTATCCACACAACTGGAAGAGAAGAAAAACATGCCATATCTACTATCCACACAAACGTACACGAACGCAAAACACACACACACACACACACACACACACACACACACACACACACACACACACACATCAGCAAAGGAGTGAGTGTTTATAGTTACACTACCCCACATTCACACAAATTGGCAACATGAATAGTGTCTCTTTTTCTAGAAATCTGTTTAGCCCTGAGAAGGGCTGTTTTTTAGAACTCCAGATGCACCCGGTTAATGCTGGCACCTCCCAGGTCTGGCCCCCCACACGCAACATCTGCTCCAGTCCTGCTCCCAGTTCAATCTTTCTCTTGGACTGTAGGGGGGGGGGCTTGAGTTGCTTCACTCTCCCAATCTGAAGTTTTTGTGCTGGTAGTGACTGTGGAACTAGTAAAGGCTGTGGTGGTAGTAGTGGTTGCGGTGCTGATTGCCCTGCCGGTACTGTTCATGGAGGCGTCCTCACCTCAGGCTTGACCTCACACAGAGGTCTCAGTATGAGGTGAGGCAGGATCCCTCGCTTCTTTTCCTTCTCTTCTTCTTTCTTTTTCTCCTCTTCGTCCTCTTCAAGCCTGGCTTCTTCGGCTATAGCCTCTATAGCCAGCTCATATAAAATGCGCCTGGCATATTCCAGGTACATTTGGAGTTCTAGAAGCTTGGCAATTAGATTATTCATCTTCTTCGACGTCAACAGGTCAACGTTGGGTAGCCAGACTGATAATCGCTACGCTTTATATCCCTGGAGCACGGAGGAGAAGGAAAACACCCCCATGACACCACAACGTACCATAACCTCAAAACATGGAACGCGGACCTAAAAGAAACACTCACATTTACTTTTTTTTACTTATAAACACAGACACACACTATATGACAAAACAAAGAAACGAAGTGCTTATAGACACACTTCTAGTTTTTTTAAAGATACAAACACACAAATTTGTTTTGGCAGTTGAATTAGTAAACCTTTCTAGAATATTGGGTAGCCATGAAAAAGGCTGTTTTTGTTGACGGGGAGTGACGGCAATCTTTTATCGTCGAAGATTGCGTCCCCGTCTGGCGGTAGGCTTTCCTACAGAATACAGTCTGCTTCTGCGGAAAGAGAAGGAGAACTCCTTGGTGACTACACGAAAGTCGACAAAACCTCTGTCTGGTTCCTGCTGTTGTTGCTGCTGCTGTTGTTGTTGTTGCTGTTCTCTTTGCTGCTTCTGAAGTCTGTACTTCTCTGTCCATTCTTCTTGTTCTTTTTTTATTTCTTCTCTCAAGACCTCTTCTACCAGATCTTAGGCTATTGTTAACATCGTGACATTCTCTGTCTCTTCAGGATTCGGTATCAGGTTTTGCCTGACACAGTGCAAATTCACATAAGCTTCGTTCAGCTTGGCAAGTCTGGAAGGCATGTTCATAGGTGGAGGAGTCAACCATGGATGGCCAGACTGGAGACCAACCCACTTTATATGGTTCAAACGCGTGCGCGATAGAAAACATCCCTACTCGGTGTTAGTGTCGGAACGCTATGATAGCTAATGTCATGGTGAGGGACAGAGAGAGAAGTCAAAGAGCATATATTTACAGTGTTCTTTTTAAAACAAACGACAGACACATTTTTCAAAACACAACATTTTTTATTCAACAAAACAACTAACAACTAACAACTAAAAATAACATCAAACAAACTTTTTTGACAAGGTTGACAACGTTGTGAAGTTAATTTAGATTTCTAGTGATGGATGTCATGAGGCCATTGATGTACAATACGTTTCCTAGCTAAAGACAAAAGATAACCATAATGGTCACAAAACCATCGATCTACTTTCTCATCATTTCTAGAAGAGTTACTATCAAAATAAGTCACTAAATGTTCTAACGGATATCCAAGACTGCGTTGATGAAGAAAATACACACAATATTGTCCACACACCATGGAATATGTGCCTTGTAATTTCACATTATTGAATCGTGTCGTCTGGGCATTTCTTCTCATAAAGTCAATGATATCGTCTTATAAAGGGGGTAATCCATACCAATCAAAATACTCCACACAATCCTCTTTAGGGAATTAGACGGCTACCCAGTGGGTTCCTGGGAGGTGACTGTCGTCCGTGTTGATGACATAAGCTTGATGGTCTTAAGGTTTGCGATGAGGTAGTTCATCTTTAGCACACACGACAGGATTCCAAGAAGCAGTGTACGAACTGTTGTTCAAAAGGTAATAATGTTCCCAGGTATCCATTTTTTGTTTTGTTGTTTTCCTCACAGGTAATGATAAGTCATCAATTCAATTCTGACTTTTTGTTTGGAAATCTCTGTCAAGTAACCGTTTCTTGGTTTCGTCTCCGCACTCTGGGCTAAGAGAGCTTCGATGCGATAGATCTCTAGAGTAGTCAATGGAGGGCAGGAATGATCAAGCAAGCCTTTATACCACTGATGCAACACTGCTTCTTCCGAGATGAGACTCCAAGCCTCGTCCAGATACTCGTCCAGATTTTCTTCTTGACTCATCATCAGACATTTATCGTGTTGAATTTGACTGGGATGATCGTTTTGAAATCCAAAGCAGTCTTTCTTGGTCAATTCCGTAATTTTATTCGCCAGGTGTTTGGCAAAACAGGACACTAAATGTTGTTCTTGTTCTGGCCATCTGGACGCGACCACCTCGTCCTCTTCGTTTTTGTCTTGGGGTTCTGCTTTCACGGTATCCTCCAATTCCATTTTCAAAAATTCTCTACTGTTCAAAGAGGGATATGAGTCTTCCATAGTTTCTAATAGTCTAGAATGACTTCTCTCAAACTGTTGATTTCTATGGTATTATCGAATTCGGCATACGGGATAACGTTCACCGTCTCGATGATAGCTGCTGCAAACTGAAGTTCCACACGCAGTTGACCGGATTTTATAGGGTGGAAATGTCCCTCTCTCTGCCTTGGTCTGGAGTGAAATCAAAGGCCCACAAAGTGTAACCTCCTACATAATCTTCGTACTAAATACCGTGACTGGTGTTGGTTCCTAGCTGTCCGGTAGCTTCGTACAGGGACAAGTTCTATCACAAATAATTCTTCTGGGCAAAGTTAGGTTCGATGGGTCTAGTACACAAGGTCTTGCCATCGCGACTGACTTCGATCTTGGACACTTTGTAGTACTTAAAATGGAAAGGATTTTGATCCTGGGCTACGTTGAGGGCTGCGTTGCTGACGATACCAAGGATTACACGTTTGGGTAACTGTCCTTGGAACAGATGATCTTCGATCTTGGATCGGAGTCCAGCAGCAATGGTGAAAGTTTTCACTTCTACGCGTCGTATCGGATACTTGGTGGTCGATCTGCTCAATGTTTGACTGATGTCGTTTCCCGCTTTAGGTGAAACTTCTACGTAAAGTCTGGCTTCTTGGATGATGGTTTTGTACTCGTTGGCATCAGCCATCAAATGGAAAGCGACACTGCTGAGATTTAGTCTCAAGCGAATATCCACTCCGTTGAGCAAATACTTGTCTTGCAACGACATGCTCAAATGCAAACGATCCATCAGTTCTAAACTACGACCTTGCAGAATTTTCTTTCGACGGTCGTTAAAGCCCACATTGTGGAGATCGTCATCTGCTGTCAGGGTTGTGTCGTTAAACTTGTTCTCACCCGCGGTGCCAGGTTTCCAAACCACGCAAGCATCCAGATGAGTGTTCTTGGCCTCTTTTCCGTACGTCAAGAGATTTTGCAGGTACGCTTGGTAAGGGTAAGTATCCATGCTACTGCTGACCAGTCTGTTATTCAAGTAAAAATCCACTTCGCTGAACAAGGAGTGCATGAAATTGTTGACGGAAGCTACTCTAGCATCGTCTCCCAGATTCGTTTTGTCCGTTTTGATCACTTTCAGTTTCAGGTACAAGTAACTGCTATTCAGATCGAGATAATCGTCGGGCTGTCCTTTGGTTTAAAACTCGATGGGAGCTGAATCCGTTAAAGAGGAGACGGGATGAAATTCAGCCCATTGGGATTCTTGCATCGTCATCATGTTGGATGGCATGGAAAACAGACCCAGTTCCGACTTGAAACAGGCGCAAGACTCTCGGCGCATCATTTTCTCTCTATATTTTTTTTTTTAATAATCAAAAATTTCTAAGTCTAGGACGGTTTTTCTTTTCTTAGTCTTCCTAGCTCTGGGAGTGTGAAATCCTCTCAAGGGGTGTCTTCGTCGTCTTTTTCTGCCTTGTCCTTGCTGTGGCGTCAGGGAAGCAGGAATGCCTGACTCGGCAGCGTCCAGGCATTTATAGGAGCTTCTCGTTGGCCCAAAATGTCTTTGCCTGTTTGAAGCAAGACATTTTTGCCTGCTCTCAAGAAAGATTATTTGGGGTTTTGTTTGTCAGTGATGACATTTTGGAGAAATTCTTTGCTTTGCGTCAACGCGGCGTCTTTTAAAGCGTGCAATCCCCGTGTCACCATCGGTTTCAAAACGGGAGTCACTGAACGAAGAGCTGATTTTAGCATATCTCCTAAACCATGTCCTCTTTGTCGAGCGACTCCTCGATACACAGTCATGTGACTGACAAGGGGTTAGAGTAATCGTTTTCGAAAATGGAGTTTCACTGTGACTTTCCCTTTGGTGAATGGAATATTTTGTCCCAGATATCCTTTTATAGTAATGATGACAGTGTCGAAATACGACTTACTGACGGGCAGATAGTGAGGATGTACAAATTAGCGGTGAACGTGATAGGTGTTTCCACCTTAATCGTCAGCGTTCGTGGCAAAATCCACTTTGAAAGGAATGACACGCAGTAAAGGTACGGAGGTGTGTTCCACCACGTTGTACTCCACCACATCGGAGTACACAAAGATCAAATTCAGTCCTTGGTTCATTTCTACAGGGAATCGAAAATATTTCGCAAAATCCAAGTTTTTGCCAGTAGTGGCTGATATTTCATTTTTCATCTTGATCAACCTGAGGTCTCCACCGAAAATATCATACAATTCATGACAAAATGCAATGGCCAATACTTTGTCCTCTGCAAATTTGATTAGTAGGCGACGAGCTATGTTGTGGTACTCAATGGTGACACTTTTTCTGGTTCTCTCCATGGCTTTGGCAAAGACAGTATTGAATTTGGTAGAAATCGTGTTCACCAAATGTTGTCCACTAAAATAATAGCCTGCAGGAATGGTCAATAGATAGGTGAACCGTTTAGTTTTGGGGTCTTGTGTGTTCATAGAGTCACTTGCAGTGGTGCGTTCATCCAAGTTTTGTTGCACTTGCTCGTCATGAACTTCCAACGTAAAAGTGTTGTGATTTGGAAGGATATTTAGGATTTGCTTAGGGTGAATCATTTCCGCTAAAGCCACTTCCCAATGAGCTACGTGATCCAATTGGATGGCCTGAGGTAATTTGGCCGTGTAACAGCATAAGGTGTTTTTGGGAAACACCTCCATGGAACTGTCACTGGGTAACGTTAAGTAAAATTGGTTATTCATAATTCCAGAGTTCTAGTGTCCGAGAGGTCGCTGGAAGTCAGAGGAGTGTCTAAAAGAGGATTGTTGTGATTGGAATGATGTCTGTTGGAAAGGTGACTGACGTTAGACGCAAGGCTCCCGTTGTTGTTCCCGTTCGAGGAATATTTCAGGGACGGATTGGGAAGAAGGTAACCGATCCAGCTCCTGAGTAAATTGGTCTACAATTGTTTGTCTCCTTGTTGCAAACTCAAATTGGCAATGGCAGCACCGATGACACAATACACCACAAAGATTTGGCAGAAAAAAACGATTTGCGTTTTAGGCACATGTTCTCCACACCACACCCACAAGGGTTGCTTTTGTAGATCTTGCAGAGAAGAACTGGGTGAAGTAGTGGTCACTGCAGTATCTGAGGCTGTGTTGAAGGGCATGATGGTCACTTCTTTTTATAGTCGATGATTTGCGAAGCGTCGATCCAAGTGTCAAAACTGGGAGGACATCCTTTCCAACGTACTTTGACTTCTTTGACACGTTTGTTTTCCCACGTTACGAGTTCTTCGATCGAGAATGTTTTCGATCTCGTACACTTGGTCTTCTTTTTGGTCACACCTTCTAATTCGGGCATGTGAAACGTTCCTTTTAACACTTCCCCGTTCATGTCTTCCAATTTATAGACGGGAGGATGACGGCCACGCTCTCGTTCAGTGACACGAGACAATTCGGTGGTCCAATTGGGTAAGTAACCTTTGTCGAAAGTGCGTTTGCTTTTGCCAATACGCACCCAATCTCCTGCTGCCAAGACTCCAGCTTTCTTTGGGACAGTCACCGTCGGGGACGTACCAAACAGGCCCTCGAAGACGGTCACTTCGTTGTCGGGAGTCACTTCTTGGGGGGCACGTCCGATGCTTCGATGTTAAGATTGGTTGTACGCTTGGACGAGGTACGGTAAGACGTCGATGTACTTGAGAGTGTGTTGATGGGTAAAATATTTCCACATGCGTTCTTTCAAGGTGCATTGAAAACGTTCCACGATGCTGGCTTCGGTTTTGGGATTCTCGGTGGTGAAAAAATGAATGTCACGTTTTTTTTCAATTCTTTAAAGAAAGCTTGGTTCAGAAATTCGGTGCCTTTGTCGGATTGCCATCGAACAGGGTGACTACAGCTTTGTTTCAACACCAGTTTGAGGGCTCGCACTAACTCACTGCTCGATTTGGAAGTCAATAGCACGACCCAAGCAAATTTGGAAAAGACGTCGATGACACAAAACAAATATTTGTAGCCGCGATTGTAGGTGGCCAAAAGAAAGAAATCGGCTAAATCAGCTTGCTATTGATGATCGATGCCCTCCACTCGGGTGGGACTTCTGGAAAATTTTCGTCGAATGGGTTGGCGTGAGGTGTAGGTGGCTTGTTCTTGTAACCGTCGTTGCACATGAGGTAAACGGATACTTTTCAGTCGAGTTTAGGCAGCACGATACAATATCTGAACTCCTCCGTAATCTGCGGGATGGGCTGGATCGTAGTAAATGCTGGCTAACACCTTCTCCATGTTTTAATAAGTGATCCACTCTTCGCTGATGCTACTTTGAATGGGACGAGGGGGTGGTTTAGAAACGGCTTTACGTGTCCGATGTGCCACGGGTGTAGAAGTTGAAGGTAGTGGTGGTGGCGGTGGTGGTAATGGGATGGCTTTGGTCTTCGCTTCTTTTTCCACTTCTGGTTTTCCTTATTTATTTTTCACTTCTGTCGAAGGAGGAGTGGACATCATCTTTTTAACCCAAGCTTTAAGTTCTTCTCTTTGGTGTGTATAGGAAACGGGTGAAGAAGGACGCTGCAATCTTACTAGGGATGGGAGCTGCTGACGGTGTTTGAAAGACTTCTCGTGCCTCTTCTTCCTCAGTCATCCGTGGGGCTACGCCTGTCTTGACCGCTGGGGGTAGTGGTGGTGGTGGTGATGATGGACTTTTCGTCAAGGTCTTAAAATCTTTTAGAGTTGGTAGAGCTGTTTTATCTAAAGCTTTTTGTTGAAAGAGTTGCAGTCGTTGCAACAATTGACCGTAGCGTTGAGTTTTTTCTGTTTCTGACAAATCGCTGCGATCCATTAACGATTGCAATTCGTTTTGAAACTGGGACATCTCGGTCAAATGAGAATTGGAGGGTAAATGCGGGGTGAGTTGTTCTTGCCAACGATGGTATTCCATCCATCGTTTGTAAAGGACTAAAGTCAGTTTTCGTCCTTCCATCAGATTTCAAGGGTCACGTCTGAGATCTTTTGACTCCAGAGTCCTCCTTTTATCTTCTTGGACGTTTTTTATTTTCATCCTTTCAGGATTCCTCCCATCGTTCCCAATACTCCTTTCAGCAAGGGAGCTCCCTTTGTTCCCATTACACCTTTCAGCAAGGGTAAAAAAAAATCCTCCACGTTGCGCTAACATCTTTTTCTTTTGACGAATGGGGATTTTGTTTTGGACCAATTGGCGAAGAACGTGTCGATGTTTGGCTAAGCATTATTTCTGATGTTTAGACAAAGTTATCGTGCCTTTCAAGACATTCAGACAACATTCGCTCACCGTATCGATGACATCTTTGGAGGCGGTTTGAATGAGGTTTTTTTTCCGCATGGGTGGAGGAGCTTTGGACAGGACGGACACCATGTCCCAATGTTTGACTAAGCGAGGGGTCAGTCCTATTCTTTTCTCTTTTCCTTTTTGGACAGAAGTACGAAGATGGTAACGATGTGCACTTCTTGAAGGGGACATCCTTGGGCGTTCAGTAGCGAAACACACTGATCCCTATTGTTTGCCTCAGGTCTTTTTTATACTGGAATGCGTCGCCACTGATTGTCGGCTCGTCGTATCATTTTCATGGCAGGCATCACACGTCGTGGAGGGGTTCGTAACTGACTCAGTCGGGACAGTTCTTGCTTGGACAAATCCAGTAAACTCTTTAACAGGCTCAATCTTTCTTGCACTTTGATTTTGGGGGCAGGTACTTTGTGAGCAGCTGGAGGAGAAGTTCTTGGAGACATGGGTTTCCAATGTTTCATCAAATTAGGAAAGACACTTGTCAAATCTGGTTTGGCAAGCATCACCAGCAATGGAGAAGTGCCAGAAGCTGAGACTACTGGAGAAGCTGTCACCGTTGTTGCGGAAGGTTGTGGCTTGCGAATGTAAGGTTGAGTCCTGGCGGCAGTGCCTCTTCTACGGGTAGAAGCTATTTTTCTGTGGACTTTTCTTTTTTCTGTGGCTGTGGCCTGGTCTTTACACCGTTGCTCTATTTCTTTTTCTTCTGGGTACGTTGGGAAGTGGCTTTTTTCTTGTGGAGAACTTTGGGAGCATTGGGATTCCATTTTTAGAAGGAGCGAATGATGACACCTCCTAGAGATCCGCTACCTCCAGGTTTCAAAATGATTTGCTTTTTTGGTTTGAGTGTCAATGCGAGGATCGACCAGTTGCGCCAAGGCAACTTTGTTTCTGTCAAAACACGTTTGGTTTGATGTGGAATGTGAATGATGCCTTGCAGTATCTGACGTGCTGTCACTGTAAACCATCGTAAAACTTCTTTGAGACTGGCTTTTTAGACACGAGCTCGTATTTGTGGATTTTTTTCGCGACTGATGCCGTACAAGGCACGAATAAATTTGACGGAAAGATGAGACTGAAGGGACGTCATGTTGACGATGTGTGAGACACACACAAAGTGACCGAGGTTTTTATAGATTTTTTTTCGTTGATGTTGTTGTTGTGGTTAAGTCGATGACGGGGACGTGTACACGACAGGCCCTCCGTCTTGACACCAGTGGTGAAACAGATGGGTACGAAATTGCAAATACTCGGGAGTAGTGGGTTTTAAATCCACGAATAAATATGCATGTGGGGTTTAAGTAGCATCGTCGTACGCATGGGTCAGCAAATGGCGTTCCTAACTGTTTGTCTAACAATTGCACTTACGATTTATCTCAGTGCTTTTAAACAAGACCACGTAATGAGCATTGAGACTGATGGTGCGATGGGCTTTTCTTTGTTGAAACAAATTTTGAGTAATATAAATGGCACTGGCATTACGATGATGCCATTTGCGCGCAAACCAGAGTTTAATTTCTTCTTCGTCTTCTCCTAATATGTCGTCGAAGATTACCAGATGGGTTTGACTAGGGTCAGACACGATCCCGTCGTCTTCGCAAGGAATGCCTTCCACAAAAACGATGGAATCGCCTTGACTTTCTCGCAGAAGGCTGTACGCCGATTGCCACTCTTTGTAACACCACACGCTTCGTTGAGGTGGACGATCGATCAAATGATGTTTATGTTCAAACAAACGTTTGACAAATTCGGTTTTGCCTGAACCGCTCGGTCCAGCAATGAGCATGTTAAAAGGATGCCGAAGATACAAGGCCTCCCAACTAGCACGATCTAAGTTTTCGTCGATGAATTTGAAAGTGGAGGAAAAGGGAGCAGAGACAGTAGAGGTAGCCATAGCAGTGCAAGAAAAATGTCAGTTTTGACCTGAAGATAGACAAGACAAGAGTTTCTATACTTTTTTCAGGACACGTTTATTGCCATCTTTAATTGTAAACAAACGACAGACAAAAATACATAGAATTCAAATGGTTATGTACATGAATAAAAGACACATCAAGACGATCATAGTGGCATATAAACAAGTCTCTGTACAACATGTTTGTTGATGAAAATGCGGTGTCCTAGGGACAGTGTGTAATGTTCTTAGACTCTCTTCACCCGTTGGTACAGTCACACAGGGGTCCTCCCGGAAAGGCCTTTCGGGGATGTCAATGACGGTCCTGTCCTGTCCTGAAGGGAGTGGTCCCTCTTCTGGTACTGTCACTAACACAGGTTTAAAAGTTACTTTTTTCACTGAAAGTTGGAAGTCAGGATGACAAATCTTTTGCATAGTGTGCCAGTTCTTTTGCCCAAGCCTCGAAGCCCCAACTTTTCCAGTCACGTACATCTTTCCAGTGAGGATGTAAGCCACAAGCTACACACACATCGTCGTACACATCTTCAGTACCTAAAAGTTCACGAATCTTTTTTTCCTGTAGAGGTCGAGAAGTATCAAGATGAAAGCGCAAAGCTTTTAACAGAATGAGTCTCTCATGTACATTTAAAATGATCACTTTCATGCCTTATGGAGTGGTATGTACTATTCGTAAAGAGTCCACAAAGAATCGGGTGGTAAACGAAATCCCAGAAAGCAAGTCACTAAGACACATACCACACGTCAACCCCAATTCAATGGGCACAGTTCTCGTAAAATGCGATGGTAATCCTCTACCGTTTGAATGTCATTGATTTCCTTCCACGGAATCTGTTATATCACGAATGATGAAGGTCGTGGCATGGTAGTCAGTTTTTATACCTCCTAGAGCAAAAGTAACGGACGTAGTGAGTAATTTCTGACCACTGCCATTCCAGGAATCGGTCAAGAATGTCATAAAAATCTTCTAATGTAAATGACCTAAAGCGGAATATTCGCGTGAACGCACATTTGATGCAGAGAAATCTGACTTGTTTGTTGACTTTTGTCAATTTCCTCTTGTGAATTTCTCGACATAAAAGTTCCTCAGTCACCCATTGAGACTTGGCTCTGACAAGTCCCTGCCAGATTTCCTTGTAGATCTTCTCTTGGAATTCGTTTGGTAATCTTTGAATATTATTTTTTAAATGGGGTTTAAATACTTGTCTAGGTGTTGTCTAACGTTTGACTCCTAGCCAAGCTGGTTTCTTAAACGACATGGTAGGTCACTTCAATGACGAGGTCCCACGAAAGGTAAGTAGTGACAATCCGGAGACCATGGAGTATGTTCCAGGTAAGCGGAATCTTTATGTTCCCACTCGTGAAGTGACACACCGCAACTGAAGCACTTGACTTTATCCCCTTCGCCCAAGTAGATAAATCCGGCTCTGGCTAATTCATCGGGGCAGGTCCTCCCAAATATTTTGGCCATTTTCCTCGGAAGGTTTGGTATCGACTTTCAAAGTCGCAGGGAACGAATATTCGTCTTTCACAGGTTCATTTCCTATTAGGGTACGGTGAAATTCTCAGGAGTTTGCTCAGCTTTGGATGACATCGGTAGGGTGGAAGACGCATAGTTTCATAATGATGACATCCTCCATGAAAACCAGTAAAGTGAAAAGGTGTACGATGATGAGTGGCATCGCTTTCGCATCCGTCAGGTTTGACACGCACTGCATCACTTTCCATGGTAGGTCTAGTCACAGCAAAGTT
>JAECUM010013650.1:0-12554 GCA_016617855.1 Megalonaias nervosa
CCACTTCGTCGATTTGAAAAACAATGACTGACCGAGAAGTTATGAATGATCAAACTATTTTCATTCGTAACCTCTCGGTCATTCCTATAGTCAAACCAGTAGTGGAAACAGCCGATGTAATCCAAATAGATTGTTTCTTTTTATTCTGGTTGCAAAATTTCTGGCGAACAAAATGTAAGATTTCTTTTAAATTCACTGTACCCACATATTTCAGAGGCATAAGTTTTTCTTGTAGAAATAGCTGAGGTAGTTCCGAATGTGTCATCTCCGCCAATACTACATAATCACAACGGAGTGCACAAAAAAAATATTTTGTTATTAAGTGACACAAAGCCCTAATCCGACAACCAGAACTAACGTCTGATTTTTGCCAGCAGTAGGAGGCTGGCTAAAATTTACGCTGATTGTTATTATCGTAAATTAAGCTGAACTTGACTCGTTGTTAAACCTTCACGATTTTGTTTAGGACGCTGGCAGTAAAATTCCTTGGGGAAGCTGTAAGATTTAATGCTTTACTCTCCTAAATTTGCTACAATCACGCTATGTATGCCATCCTTTCTTTTTCAGTTTTCCTACAACCCACAACCTGCCATTGGATTTGAGCATTATATGAGAGAAATGGACCACACAGAATTATGAAATATACCCCCGAATTCGCAACCATAGATCTCGATGATGGGTGCAGATATTGTTTTAATTTATGGGTTTTTTTTATCAAAAGTCACATTGATTTTACAATAATTGTTACAAATGACGACAGTTTTATGATATAACTTCATCACTTGGTGTCGGGTAGTCAGTCAGACAATAGAGATTCGTCTACGTTAAACACCATACGTATTATTCATTCTTCATAATCATACTATGTTCACAATCGTGGGCTTACATTGATGGCGGTTCAATGAAATGTCCACATATGAGTGGCTTATATTTACCTGTAAAATGCTTAAACATATTTCGAGTACTTAGATGATTGAGATCTGATTTCCTTTTTAAAGTTGTGTTACCTTTTTGAACCAAGTTTCAGCTTATACAGCAAACATGTTCTTCGTAGTTCGCTATTGTTTGCATTTAAAGTCTTACCACTTTATTAACTTCGGTATTTTTAAACCCTATGTAACGTACTAAAACATAATCTGAGCGTCAGTCATACCCTGGATTAAAGAAAAGACCCATTTTCGTATATATGTCCCTATCTAAAATAAAAAAAATAAAAAGTTTTTACAATTTTGTATTTTTTGGATTGGGTCAAATACACAATTTTAGGGAGAAAATGTTTTGTATACCACAATAATGTAAACGTGTGACGAAGTGCTAGTGCAAACTTTTCCTTGCCAGCTCAATAATGAATAATGGATTGGCTGTCATCTTTAATTGATTTTCCAGAAACAGTGTCAACCCACATTCTCATGTAGTTAAATGTTCAACGCCGCCCATCTAGTCATTTTGTTTCAACTTTGATACATATGCCTAAGCAGCAGGAAGGGTGAACCCTACAACTTTTTGCCTGAACCGTTAAGTAAAAATAAATAACAAAAAATAAGGGTCAAAACGATAAACCGAGCCTTCTAACTATATTATTACCTTTTAGTTTGAAAAACGAATAATAAATCTTTTGGGTTAGCTCACCTTTGTTATTTTATTTTTTACTTTTGTTATAGTGCGTTTAGTTTACTTACCGGGTTACTCAATTTTTGTCATTCACCCTTCCTGCTGCTATGAATTTAAACAATTATTATAAATATTATTAATATGGTTGTCATCGGAGAACCACACTCAGCTAGATTAGCACGAGAAAGACTAGAAGTAATTAGAAAATATTTACCTGTTCGTGATGCTGTCAAGCAACAATTACAACAACGACAAGAATCTCATGTTGAATTTGAGGAGGATACAAAACAATTATTTAAACCTATTACAGAGACCACTAAAGGTATTCAACCTGTGTTAGAGAAAACCGCTGAAGAAACTGGAAAAATAGCAAAAAGAACAAAACAGACAAAAAAGATTCTTAGAGAACTTCCAGCCGAAATATCTGCTGCGATGCCAGTCCCGGAAATACCTGAGGATGCAGACCAGGCAGAAGAAGGTGCTGAAGCACTAGCCCTTGAACCAGAAGTTAAATTAATAGATAAATTTAATGAAGATACTATTAAAGTAATTAATAACCTTAAACTACAAGGATTAGCTGAATTTGCTGTAGATGGTTTTATTCGAAGAGGTAAATTAATGAAACCTGAATACGCTAAAGATATTAAAACCCGTGACCAGTGGCAAAAAACATTATATCGCATGCGTATGAATGTTGAGCAAGCTAGAGTTGATGATCCATTATATCAGAAATATATTGAGGAAATTGATCATTTAATCCGATTAAAAAAAGAGGAGAAAAAACAAAGTAAAAAACCTTCAAAACGAACAGCACCAAAATCACAAATACCAGTTCTATCTCCTACACCAAAGAAAACAACGTCACCGAAACCAAGTGAAGAGGAAGAAGAAGAATTTCAAGACGCTCCCGGCGTAATTGGAAGTGGTTTAGGAAGTGGTCTTATTACTTGTCCTAATAATATCCTTGCTGATGTCGATCGATTAGAAATCCTCATTGGAGGAAAACGAGCTGGTAATAATTCCCCAGAAATAATTAATGAAGCAGCCGATATCTGTAGACGATTATTTACAGGCGGTATCATGGACGTTGATGTTTATCAGTCTCTTATTAATGAAATTGCCGATGACTACTACAGTGACTGAGTACGTAATTAAATACAATTACTATAATAAAATGATTGTACATAGTACTCAATGTGGACCAACTATGGTCAGGGTAATAAATTCAAGATTACCAGTATACAAGACAACCTACGGAGATGGACTAGGTGATGTTGTTCAGGGTCTATTTAGAAGGATAGCCCCAAATGCAATACCGATCGCAAAGCAACTGGGAATGAAAGCTATTGATGTTGTTCGTGAAAAAGGTATTGGTGTTGTTGGTGATGTTGCTGGTAAAGCATTTTCAGCGATCAAAGATAGACTAGCACGATTAACACGACGAAAACCTCAGACACCAGTAAAATTACCTAGTACAGAAGTAATGCCTGCAAATGTCAGTAAAATAATAAATCAAGTTGCTAATCAAAAACTAGCAGAGTTGGTTGATGTGCCTTTATCAGAAAAAGAAAAAAATATAACCGCTAGTCTGATAGCAGGAAGTGGTCTCACTTCCCGAAGTAATCTTCGTTTTAAACGATAATAAATATAATAAAGATGTTCAAACGTATATCTGATCCCGCATTTGACATGGACGCACCAGTACTTAAAGATGAGTCTGTGCGTGATTATCAGTATTATTCTTACGACGCACGAATTCCAGATCAGCGTGGACGAATTGAATTACAGGTTCAGGATACAAGTAGATATTTCTTACCCGCTGAAGCATTTATTGAAGTAGAAGGTGAAATTTTAAATATTGCTAATCCTGCAGCACCAGTAGCATATGGAGACGATGTTAGGGTTGGTTTTGTTAATAATGGTATTATGGCATTATTTGACAGTGCAACGTACATGATTGACGGAAAAAATATTGAATCTATTCAGAAGGACGTTGACGTTGCAACAACAATACTTGGTCTTGCAAGATATAGTGATGATTATTCAAGATCAACTGGTCCATCAATGATGTTTGTAAAGGATACTTCTAACTACCCTGACAACAGACAATATAATATAAGACGACCAAGAAATGCCGACGATACCGCTGACGCTGCTGTGTGGCCGGTGGTTCATGGTGCTAATCCAGAATTTAACTTAGGATTTGCAGCACGTCGATCAATGTTGAAAGGTAACAGAAGAACGTTTTCATGTTCAATTCCATTGTCACATATCTTTGGATTCTGTAGAAATGTCAGAAAAGTCATTTTCGGAGCTAAACATACAGTTGTACTTGTACGAAAAGCAACCGACAACGATGCATTATGGAGACCCATTGGTGATCCTGGCAAAGTAATTCTTACAAAACTTTCATTGTGGATGCCGGTGATGACTCCATCAATAACTGAAGAAGATCGTCTACTCTCTTTTATGAATCAAGGTGGTAAATCAGCATTATCGTGGTTAACAATGACCACAGATGCTATCCAGAGTAATATTAATGGTTTATTTACGTGGCAAATAGCATCACAACAAGGTGTTTCTGCACCACGACATATATTTATTGCATTTCAAGATGCTGCACGGGTGGATGATCAAACACGTAGTATTATGATATTTGATAATCTTGGTGTTTCCGAAGTTTCCTTAAGAATAAATGGACATCAAGAACCATCCGAGGATATTTTACTGAATTTCGATCAAAATCATGTAGCACGTGTATATCACCGTCTAATGACGTTCATGGGACGTGATCAAAATGTTGATACTGGTTTACAAATATCACAATTGGATTTTACAATATTATATCCGATTTATTACTTTTCGTTAGAACATTTAGATTTAACCAGACAGTCAGTAGTCGATATACATTTTCGAGCTCATGTTAATAGAGATATTGGAGCTATTGCCAATTACAGAGCAATTGCTGTCATACTCAGCGATAAATCGATGTTACTTGAAGGTGCTGGTGGACGAATGAGAGTCGTTGATGCTCCAGTAGAAAACATGTAATTAGATTATTTATAAATATTATAATGTCGTATAATAATGTTGGTGTTAGTCTGACTCCTGGTCAGATTAAAAAGATACAATCAGCATCAAAAAATAAATGTGGATTAAAAATATTGCTAAAGAAAGATCAGATGAGCGGCTCAAATAAATTATCTCTTACAGAACGTCAGCTCGGGCATTTCAATGAAGCAAAAAAATCAAATAAAGGTATAAAACTTAATCTTTCTGCGGGTGCCATTAAAGATATCATTAAGACGGGTGGTATATTTCCACTTCTTGCTGCTATACCAGCATTAATAGCCGCTGCAGCTCCAGCTGTTGCAAAAGCAGCTGCATTAGGTGCTGTTGGAACTGCTGCTGGAATGGCATTAAAGAAAGCAACCGGACAGGGAATCAAAAAAAAGGGAAGGGGTCTCAGATTACCAGGGACCTCACACTGGTACGGAAAAGGTCTAAGATTACCAGGGACAGTTTACTAATATCTCCTATGTCCAATTTTGATTTACTCGATGCTGCTAAAAAATTAAAAATAAAAAATTTTAGAGGAGTTTTTATGCGTGATCAATTACCAAAACAACCAAATAATATTGAAACCGGTATTATTAATCTCGATGAAAATTCTGGTCCAGGCACGCATTGGATCGCTTATGCAATTGATCCACGTGGAATTATTTATTTTGATTCATATGGACTAGCTCCACCAAAAGAATTCTTAAAGTATATTAGCGGCTATCAAAGTATTCCAATATGGTATTCAACGTTACCAACACAAACATTAACTGATTCACCAATATGTGGTCGAGAAGTACTTAACGTACTTGATGCTATATCAAAATCAACAAAACCACCCCACAAAGTTGTACATGAATATACTACGACGTCATATTTAAACAGACATTAGTAAATATAATGGTGGATATTTATGGAAGATCTTCCCGTAGAGGTCATCAACAAGTTGATTTATCTAAGTATGCAACTCTTGATCAACTCAGAAATGAAATTGATGATTTATTAAATCTCGCAAGTGTGGATCAAAATGAAGTAGTTGTTTTTCAGGATAATCAAGGACGATTAAAAACGAGTAATATACAACTATCAGATGTTCTTATAAGAATTCCAACTGCAGTCACTGATAATATAGTTATTTTTGCCGATCAAGGTAAAATACAAGATTCTGGTACATCACTCAGTAATTATATTAAGAAATCCGGCGATGTATTTACAGGAGATATTAATATGAATCAGAATAAAATCACCGACATTGGAAATCCAACCGCAGATGCAGACGCCGCAACAAAGAAATATGTCGACGATCAAGAATCTAAATATGTACTGACCAACCACGGTATAATGCGTGCATTTCTCGACATGAATAATAATGGCATTAATAATCTTAGAACACCGGAATATGATTTTGATGCTGCAACGAAAAAGTATGTTGATGATAAGGAAATTCCTATTTCAACTTCGTTAAAAACAATCGGTGATGAAATGACTACACTTAGTGCTACTTTTTATAAAAATTTAGAAACGTTATTAAATTTTCGTAAAAACATAAACAAACTCATTAAAGATTTTTTTGGTGATTCACCAACCGTTGACATAAAACTAGCCGACATTAACACGAAACTTAATGATATTGCCAGTGGAATACCTAATATTGTTCAAAAAACTAATCTGATTAAAATTCCACACGGACAAATTAAAAATATCGTATATACAGTAGCATCAAGACAATCAATATGGACACCACAAAATAACACTATCAAATATACCGCAGAAGTTACCGGTATTTACAGGCTGTCCGTATTTAGTGATGAAAGATTTGCTATAATTAACAGACATATATTGCGTCATTCAACTGATTCTCTCTCTGGAATTGTATCTATATTGTTAATAAAAAATGTTGAAGAAACATTTATACTGAGAATATATGATCAAACAATAACCTCAGTGTCTTATTGGTGGCATATGGAATTTGTGGCTGAAACACCGCAATTAATCACTTAATATAATAATAATGGATCAACCTCAGTCTCGCATTGACGTTCAACTTTACAGATGCAATCAAGTATGTGAGCGTCTCACTAAACTAAATAATTTTATCGACTATTATAACACGAAAATAAAAAAATACAAAAGACGTATAGTTGTTATCGATGTAGTTGTTTACTCGGTTTCTGCTGTTATTACTGGAACAGGATTATTATTATCAACATTGACGATGACAGCACCTACTATTATAACCATTATCGTTTCAGCATCAACGACTATTGCTGGAGTTCTCGGTATTATAACCAAAAAGATACATACTTGTACAAATGCTAAATTGCACGATTATATGATTAAATTACACACAGTGGCAGAGGCATGTTCTAAATTATCTTTATATATTTCTTCGTGTGTCAGTGATGGTGAAATATCTGATACTGAATTCGCGATGATGATGAAAACTTATGATGATGCTTTTAAAGTGATCGCAAATGATTTTAATGAATTAAATAACAACAATAATAATAATGACAGACAGGGAGTTACTTCAGCAGATCGTCACTAATACAACTCCGTCAAAAACTACGATGATATCGTTAAGTTCGACCAATCCTGAGTTTAGTGTCAATTTTCCAACCGCAATTCCTGCAAAAGAAATAGCATTAGCACAATTGCGAGTTTATTATAGCTGGCCCAACATTAGATCAAAACCATTTGGTGGACTACAGCCAAATAATTCATTAATATTCGCTAATAAGAATAAGCCTGATGGAACTCCTGATTGGCAAGTAGTTTCTATTCCAACGGGCAGTTATCAAATAGAACAGATTAATGATGAGTTTCAGCGCAGAATTAAATCTATTACAGGAAAAGAATCAAAAATAGCAATTACTGTCTACGAACCAACACTATCTGCGGTTATTGAAATAAATTCCCCTGATTACTCCGTAGATATTTATCAAAGTTCGATTAGATCAGTATTAGGTTGGCCTGAATATCCACCAGTTTATCAAACACCACCAGAACCACAGAGATCTGATTTTGTCGTAGATGTTAAAAAATTTATAAAACCTCCAGAATATCGAACAGAAAAAAATGCTTACCCATGGCGACGATATTTTGGTGATGGAGTTATACATTATATAGATAAAACAGAAACCCATTTTACAAAAATAGTTGATGGTAAAAAAGGTAAAATAATAGTACTTGATGTTGATGAAATAAATTCATATGCTAATACAATTAAGTCTGAACACGGACGTATACTTAATTATCTAAGAAATTTATTTTCCAGCATTAGCACTTCCTACAACGATGACTTAAAAAATCAAATAATTGAAGTAATACAACATTTGAATCAAGTTGCTTCAGACCTAGATTTCATGAATGATATTATTGTTAACAGAGAAAAAAAATTAGTGAACATAGCAGCAGATAAACGATATAAAGATTTATATATAATTAATGAAGACGATCCACCTCGAGCTGTTAAAATAAATCTTCTGTTCACAATAACATTTCTAAAACATTTCAAAATTACGCGAGAACAACTATCAACATTTATAATTCCTGGATTTAACTCTGAAGAGCTAAAGAAATCAGTTAATGATCTTATTGATGAACAATTTAAAAGAATATGTGATTCATGGAAAAAATTAATACCTACATCAACTATTCTTAAATATAATAATGATCCACACGGTGGTGGTCGCCATATCTCACCTGGTATTGTTAATATAACAACAACAATTGCAGTCAATCTGGTATGTGACGTAATTGATGACAGTTATCAAGTAGATCTTTCAAAATCTAATCACCGCAGTGCCACTGCGGAACAGGGGTATATACTATATTCATTTAGCCCTAAAGACCCGCCAGGTTGGCTAATTGTGTCTGAACCAATTAACCCCGTGTACCTGCGAGTTCATAATCCATTTCTGACAAGAATAAATTTCAAACTCACTGACCAGGCAGGAAATATTTTGGATCTAAGACAAGAATCTCTTAATATTAATTTGTATATACGCTCGTAGAACGTCTGATTAAATATTTCCTAATATAATAAGGGAAAAAAAATCTGATTCATGAAATAGTTACAGATTTCTTTATCTGATGGGTTTATGGGACTACATTTTTTTAAATAATTATTCAGAGACTGATATTTTTTATTTTAAATAAATAATTATTATATAATGAACCAAGAAAATATAAATGATATTATTTATGCTATTAAAAAATTAAAACATAACAGAATAAATCTATCTGATAATCTCGATCCTGAAAAAATATTATATGATTATGAAATATTAAAACAAAGAAAAATTGACAATAAATACACATTACCATCCAATTATAAATTTGTAAAATCAATTTATCAGTCTATGTTAGAATCCTTGGCGATGGTAAATGAAAAACAGGTAAAGCTATTTGCGCCTCTTGCACGTTCGATCGAAAATATTAGATCCGAACTATCTCGTGAATACGAGAAAAAGAAGATCGTGGATAATCGTATAATGCAATTAAGAAAAATTATGTTATTTGATTCTGTCAAAAGTGAAAGTGACACCGAGAGCAGCGACGGTGAAGGTAAAATATAGAGTCGAACTATATACAATTTATTTGTTAAGAGTACAGAATTAGATATATTCAAATATTATCTGCTGATCGAATTTTATTGAATATGCTGATCTAATAATATTATCTGCAACACGTTTTACTGAAGCAGAATTCATGCCAAAATATCTGGCAGCCGAATTAATTGATGGGAAAATTATTTCCTGTCCTGTCTGTATATTTACAGACCTAATAACTCTTGCGTCCTTAAAATGATTATTAACACCATTTTTTCCACGTGCAGAATTCTGACTAGGTGTAATAACTTGCAGGTTGGATAACCGATTATTTTTGGGATTTCCGTCAATGTGATCAACTACAAATCCATCTTTGATCAATCCAAAATGACATTCATATATGAATCTACTTGATAAGTATTTTTTTCCTTTAGCAACATTAAATCTAAAATAACCAGCATTATCAAGATTACCGACTGGTTTTTTCAATCTGCAATGTCTGATTACACCATCTCGGGATGCTTCATAATTTGTATATACTGGATGTTTCACAAATTCGTATTTATTACGAAATGCTTTTTTTCTTAATTCTCTTATAATATCGTTGTCGATCATTTCATCATAAGTCTGATTTGTCTGAGTCATTTTATATAATAATATTATTTGTCTAAATCATTATTTTGAAATCTGACCAGATAATCTTCTACGGTTTGTATAGGAGATTTACCTGGAGATGTATTATTTTTTTTGTCATAATATCGTTTTAATTCCCTGTATTTTTTTCCGCCACATTTTAGACACAATTGAGTTTTTCCTCTGACTCCAACACCACACTGAATACACGGTATTGGTCCTGTACTTCCATTTTTGATACTTTGTGCATGATATCCGCAGTATTTGTTCACGCACGGTTTATTACAAAGAGAAGTATATCCAATTCTGAGCCAAGCACATTTGTTCTTTGTTTCAATCATTATATATATACTAAAATTTTAATTTAAATACTTGTCTTAATTATATGGAGGAATTATCGGCAATTGAACCTTCTCATGCTAGATTTGATCTTGACAGACTATCAGAATATAAATATAGTACTTTGATGCAAGATCTGGCATTAACAGATGAGGATATAACCGAACGTATTCGTGAAGCAAAAAATGAATTTCGTGACGATGGTGCTGCTCATGTATGGTCAACATTCAGAGTCGGAAATGTTACTAATATAATGAATGACAAACGAGGAAAAATAATTATTAATTACCTTGATGATCAAAAATATTTTATTTTAATAAAATTTATTGTAAATACAAAAGAAGATATTTGGATTATTCGTGACAAACGCGATCCAGTACACATACAATCAGGAAATAATATTGTTCTCTTAAATAATAAATCTAAGCCCGGAATACTGACTGGTATTGATAAGGTATATTATGAACGGAGCTACCCAGTTACTGCAGTCGTATATGCAATATTTCCGCTGAATAATAAACCTGACGTCGGGGATCTAAAACCTATGAAATTGTCAGAATCAAGAATAAACTGTGTAGCTGAACGAGTTACAGAACATTTTACAAATGCGATACGTGGTAATGGTTTAACAGATTTACGACGTAAAAAAATAAATACTTGGGCAGAATCAGTTAAAGATACCGGAGCATCTATTAAAGATGTCGCTGAACTAGAAAAGAAATTGAAATTCCCAATAACAGTAAAAACGCTGACAGGAGAGATTTTATATAAACCAAAATACACAAAAAATGGAGCTCCAATAGATATTATTGATCATAATTCGCACGCATGGACCTCAGCAGTAACAATATTTCCACGAGATAGAAAAGTTAAATTTTATGATGGTCATATATTTGATTTTATCAGAAATATCAGTAAAAGTGATCCTGTGTCTGTTTGGTTATTTCAGAGTTCGGAATATGATAATTACGATCAGTTTGTACGGCCTAATGGTGACATTTACCGTATAGAATCTCTTAATGTAGAAATGGAAAGTCTTGCGCTGAAATATACTTCAGACGATGTCAAAGTTAGACAATTATTAAATAATTGTTTTACAGTTCCATCCGTAGCGGCTCATTTTGCTCAGGAGAAAAAATTATGGAAACCAACACGATCGGAATTTCTTGAGGATATTCATACAAGCTGCGTAGAATATGGACACGGAGGATTATGGAATACTAAATACAACTATAGTGACGTTATATCCGTCGATATGGTAGCATGTTATCCTGGAAGTTTTCTTGGATACGGAGAATGTTCTAAATACTTTAAGAGATTCGGACATCCATCACACGAAATGACCAGGGTTGCAATAAACGGACATTTACCAGATTTTGATTTAACAGGATTTGCTCATGTAGAATCATTCGAATTTGCAGAAAATCTCCATCCGATTACTTATACTTGGTTTGGAAGACATTTTTCAGAAAAATGTTGGGTTCCAATAGTACTATTGCGATATATGCTTGATGTTGAATTTTAATATCTTTACAGGTGAGCGAGGCCATTATATCATATAGTCCACAGAAACAAATTTGGTTACCAGAACCAAATAGATTTAATATTATGATGCCAGGAAAGAATTTCCTAATCTTAATGAAGATGACATTATTAAAATTACTAATAATATACGTAAATGCAGAGACGAGCATGATGAAAAACTTGCAAAAGATCTTGGTAGAAGGATAATTGGTAAATTTACTCAAGGAGGAGCCTATGATCATAAAAGACACTGTACAAGATTAATTATGGACGATGCTGAACTCGATTTTATAATTGCTGATACAACAGAAAAAAACATATTTATAAATCGGAGTAATGCTTATTTGTCAGACGGAACCAAACTAGGTACAATTGTGAGTTATCTTGATGGTGACTCACCACAATTTACTCATTTAAGATCATCTATGTTGGCATATGTTTCTATAAATCTACTGTCTATGATAAATAGATTTTCTCGTGATGCTGTCAGAGTCGCCACGAATTCGTTTTATATAAATAAAAAATATACGGATTTATTAAAACCGCTACTTGGTAATGGTGAATGGGGGTCATGGAGAATAAAACAAGAAAATATACTTAGTTATTCTGAATCTGCCGACGTTGAAATTAGGGAAATATATTACAAAAATAATATTCAAATATCAAAGTCATCAGCACCATCTGTATATATGATCCTGTGGCTAGACATAAAACTGTTTATCTTAATGGATGCGGTGGTTCAGGTAAAACAACACGTGTGATTAAATTATTCATGAATAATAATTCGGATATAATTGTTTTGACACCGACACATAAATTAACCAGAGAAATAAA
>JAECUM010013651.1:0-35225 GCA_016617855.1 Megalonaias nervosa
TATATATCTTTTTTAGGTACTGAATGAGAATTTTGAGAACTAGCACCAGGAAGATAATGCACTAGAGAGAACCGAAGACAGTAGATGGTATGACATATCCTGTGGTGCATTTTGATGTACATTCCCTGTTTACATGGTTTGTATAGCTTTATAGGTGATATGGATTCCTAAGGTCTCACAAATTGTATCAGCATATGAGCAAATAATAAAGTTATGTAATTGTTTTATTGCGGAAAAACTACAGTGTATTGGTAATATGTCTAACTTTATGATCAACCCTTAGTTGTAAAAGTAAGCAAGAAGATTTGGTGCATTTGTCATTTATTATTCAGACGTGCAAAAGACTTCATGTCGTCCATTTTTAAAATGTTGGTAAACACATTTAAGCTATGTACAGATGATGTCACATTTCAAGAAATAGAAGTATTGTTAATTTTGCTCAACACATTTTTTTTCTCTTTTCTTCAGAACGATGAAGTGAAGAGTAGTTATGACATGGAGAAAGAGGGACTTTTTAGAGCCATAAAAACTGCAGAACCACGGTATGGAGGTGGACACTATTATTATAGACTGGCATGTTCAGATACAGAAATGGATCAGAGAGAATATGAGAGCCACACACTATTATGATGTGTGACATGTAGCCAAGGGTATGTAGATATTGCAATTTTTACTACACTGAATGATATCATTTGATAAAACTCGTATACAAGCACATATAGTAATATAACAGTTCTATGTTTAAAGTTATATTAAAGTTGGACAGTGAACATATCACTAGGAATACAGTCAGCCCCCTCCTCCCCGGCCCTGTACATACACACACAGAACAGAGAAACTAACTAAAGTAAAGCAACTCGAACTTGAAAGATTTTAATCAAACCAAAGCTAACACAGTCTTTTTTTTATTTTTGTTGCACATACTCAAAATCGTATCGCAACAAAAATTATTATTATTATTATTATTATTATTATTATTATTATTATTCATTCATTCATTAAACTATGATTTATATGTATGTTAAATTGAATACTAATTAAGTCTTGTTTCCAATTCCATTAATTCTCTTTGGTAAATTGTCAGTATGAATATAGGCAGTGGATGACATTTTTCACTTTCTTGAATTACTGGGGTAACAATTTTATTTTCAGACTTTGTTGAAGAATTGATGGCAGTGCTGGAGGAAGTGGTCAGGAAGCCGGAGTCAGTTGATAGACAGTTGTTGCCACCTCTTTGCAGCCATGTATCTATTAATGACTGAAAATAGAATATGCAGCAAATTTTTGAACTTGAATAAAGTTAAATTATTTCATGTATCCCGGTTTTCTGTTACTTATTTCATGTTTCCAGAGTCAATGCCTTTAGCATAAAATTATATGTTACTACAACCAGTGTTAGGAAGCCAATGAATCAAAAGTGAACATGAACAGACAGCAATATGTTTTTAGTGTCATAGTATAGAATCTGTTCAAGAAATGAAATTATAGAGGATTAAAGAATTTTTCATGAGAATTTCCAAGATAATGGACGAATGATTTTAGCACGATCTATTATCAAAATGAAAGGTTTGGGTAAATATTCCACACTCAAGTAAAGTGATAATACTGATACATTTTGTTAATAAAGGAGGGATTTTATGAAAAGGAATTTTAAGCATAATTTTCACATGCATATAAAGAAATCGCTTGTCCCAAAATTGACCCTGATAGTGGCACCATAACTACAGTAAGAATATTTTGCCTACAAGTGTTCATGTACTCGGACAGGATTTCCTTGCAATTTCCATATTGCTGAATGAAGGCACAGTATGCTGCTTCCAGGACATATTCATCCAAGCAAACTGTATGAAATCTTGGAAGATCAATGATACAATCCACCTTGACCTCCTCAGTCTTATTCAAAATCATAATCTCTTTACAGCATCTACACTTCTCGACTTTCTTTACTGCTGCAATTTCTACAGGTACATGAATATACATGGTAAATACACTACATTATTCATTATTGTGTTAGATAGCAAACTTTTGGATAAAATGTATGAGAAGTTCTTGCATGTTAAAGTATGATATATATATATATATATATATATATATATATATATATATATATATATATATATATGTGTGTGTGTGTGTGTGTGTGTGTGTGTGTGTGTGTGTTTATATATATGTGATATATGGTCAGACTTTTGTTCTTTCTTTTGTACCACAATAACATAACAATAATCAGCAATGTATTATTATCATTATTATTATTCTCAAGATTTGTTTCCCCATAAATCTGTATATTTCCTTTGCCACTAGTAGTATACACCTGGACCCACAGAGAAAATATATGCTTGGTGAACATCTGGATACACCAGGTCTATGAATACTTTTACTTTTTAATAAAATTCTTCAATTTTACTATAAGTAGAGGGTAGTAAACAATCATACCCAAAGTACATTCGAGGTCTGCATTTCATCACGGTTTAAAAGAACAAACTTGTCATAAAGTTAATAAAGTATTTATTTCTACATCTCTCACAGTCTGAGTCTTAAGTGTTTAACTTTTAACACCACTAGTTACTGATGAACTACGCCCACATGACAATCTGCTCTGAATACATCCAAGTTTCGCCCAAATTCGTGCCCTTTTCTTTTCGTTATGAAATTGAAATAACATTAACGAAATAATAATAATAATAATAATAATAATAATAATAATAATAATAATGATAACGATAATAGTAATTACCAGAATGTATAGCCCAAGCGCTTCTCAGCCACATTATGCCCTATGTCCTTTTTAGGGTCCTCGTCCACGTTCTCGTCTCGTTCGGGCTTAAATTAGTACTGTCTAACCTCAGCGAGCAGAATTTTCTTAAGATTTATTACGTTCGCCATCTTCTAGGAGTTCACTTTCCTCACACGACGAAAATGAGCATGAAAACATTTGCCATAAATTCGCTTGAATCATCACTAAATTCAGCCATCACCACATACGCTAAACTTGAGGGACTTCCCGACAGTACGTCACTTCCGGAAATCCTATTATCACCGGAAGTATACAAATATTTCCGGAGCGTTTTCCGTAAAACATCGATAAATGCACACATTATCTTCATTTTCTTCTCCGTGAGTTAAAATATGCATTTTTAATGCACATTTCTGAATTATTTAGCGAAAAATGAACATTCTGATATATAGTGTGTATTACACTCTAGTAGACCTTTGATCGATCAAGAATCCGTCGAGGAATTTTAGGAGTATCACTAATTAATGACATGAATTACTTGCATATGATTACATGCATACATCTTACAACAAAGGACAACAGACGCAGAGGAAAGCTACAGGTTCTGGTTTAAACACAAAGTAGCACATACAAGAAAAAATGAATAAGAAGTAAGCTGATGTTAAATAAGGTTTTGAAACGAGCTACATTACGGGTCGACACCTACCTTGTCTGCAGCAACCTACGGAAGACAAAGGGGCACACCGAATAAATTTTAGCACTGCTGTAGACCTGGGAGCATCAAGCCTGAATGAAATCTTGCCATACATTTATGTTTGCATCCATGATAGTACCATACCTGAATTGTAATAAGAATATGTTCTTTTAATAATATTAGAAAAAGATATGAGTGCCGTGTCATCGATGATTTTAATAACTTCCAAGGTCATGGTTCAAAGCAGTTTTAAAACAGAATGCTGGTAATCCTGCCATGTAAAAATTGGTTATGCAATTTATTACAATCTTCTTTGATGAATGGTAAGATTTGTTATTTTTTTTATTTCTTCTGACTTTCTTCTTATTATCAAAACATCATGCTATATTTCAGTATTTGGAGCAGGAAAAAAAAAGGAAAATTTTCCTATTACAACTTACATATATCTCGATGCGCTCGATACATTCGATTATTGTAAAGCTTTGCTATATATTACAAAAGGAAATGTATATCAACTACAAGCACAACCTATCTACGTTCCCGACGAGAGAAAGGACACCAAAGCTTTTCTTTTCTTACCAACTGCAAATGGACTTGAACTTATTTAATTTTACCTTCATTCTATTCAGGGCAAACCAACTGACCATGGTCCAGTTTTGAAGAGGTGTGCAGCTCAAGAGAAATTTCTCTTGAACTGTCGCCATATCTAAGAATTATGCTATCTTAATTTTGATCTAGTTCATGCTAATTTTGATCTAGTTCATGCTGAAGAATGTAAACCCTTGCAAACGATCGGTGATACCCTTGACCTAATAATCTTATTAAAGGCTATAATGTTTATCAAAAACCAGTCATCCGCCTTGAATAGTTTAATATTTACCAACAATCTTTAAAACACCACATTTTATATATAGATTAAGAGACTGCCATAGTTTAGTTTCCATGAACTTTCAGGATGAAGTAACCCGTAAACTAACGTGCACGATAAATATCGAAAGGTAAAGGTATTATCATCGACATTATTTCGTTCATGATAGCACGTGGCCTTCCGGTACGTTGATTTAGATGACATACATGTATCCTGGGTACACAATGGGGCCTTTCTACATGACAAGAAATCAAAATATGAGGCCAGCAAAGCTTTATCTTTTTATATTTTATATGTGTGTAATATGTGAGTGTGTGTATGCGTGTCTGTGTATTCCGTGAGTGTGAGTGTGAGTGTCTCTGCGTATTCCTTGTATGTATACGTGTCTGTATCTCCGTGTTTATTCCTTGTGTGTGAATAAAGAGACAGGCAGATATACAGATTTTTAAAAAAATCGTTACTTTTTGAAGGGGTTTGGGGTTGTTTATAGATATGCTATTTCTGACCACTTATTCAGAAAAAAAGGAAGCTAATTCCTTTTTCTAAGTTTGGAATATCATCCTTATTATTTGTCCTGGTTTGATTCAGGATTATTTTTTTATATCGACAACAATCAAAATATGCTTTGTGTGCGCGTATACGTGTGTGATTTGGATTTTTAACTTAGCTTTAAAAAAAATTTCAGTCATATCGCTACAATGTCTGCAGTGTGTCAGTTTATAGTGATGTCGAGCACTGGGGCATCATGCCGCAGACATGTAGCATCATGTCTCACCAAGTCACATTATCCTGACACCAGGCCGACCAGTCCTAACACTGACTCTTAATGCTGAGCGTCTAACGAAGCAGATGTTAGTACAATTTTTATAAGTCTTTGGTACGACTCGGCCAGGGTTCAAACCCGTGACCTCGCGCAGCATAATAAACACCTCCCGCATCCAAGGCGGACGCTCTAACCACTTTGGCCACCAGAGTGGTCTCAACACATAATTTCAAACAAATTTGTCTCTAAAGTGATCGAGTCATTGCAAAAGCAATGACAATTTAAATGATGTTAATTTAGAAATGCTTGTAAACCTTGTCAAGCTTACAAGTTACACGCAGTTTGCGAGTTTTGTAATAATTGTTTGACTTCAATTTGGATGTAGAATAGAAAGAGATGCGGGTAATATTGGATGTTACCAGCTACTATGACATTGTTCATAAAATTCCTTTCAGTTTTCAGATAAATTAATAAAATCCTAAACAAAAACAGAAATTACATAAGATTTCAAATTTTGGACACGAATGTAATCCTAACTTGTAAACCGAATTTCATTTTTGAACAGCTGATATAATGGGGTAACCATATTCGAACGCTTGGAAAAAAGAGGACACTTCAGAGAGTGAGAATATCTGTATCAATACTTAACTACTCACATTGTATTGCCGTGTTATACATAGTATATACATCACACTAATCCATCATGAGCATATACAACGAGTAACAGCGAGTATACAACGTGAGTATATAATTTATAATATGACTTTTGTACTACATGTCACCTTTCAAATATAAACATATCTAGACTTGTTCAACAAATGGAAGAGCAGGGCAAAATCCCAGACATTTTTTAGATATTAAAAAAAAATGGCCAGTCGGAGATTTAAGGACGACAAAGGATGAAATGTCCGGGAAAAAGAGGACGCATGGCAACCCTATATATATTCATGAATGTCATTTGCATGATTTAAGCGTGTATAAAAGAGTCACTCATTTTAAGTACTATCACTGCTAATAACACGAGTTCTTCGGTGCATGGGGGTAAGGCCCATATGTGTTATCTATAGCTATTGTGCAGTTGTTAAAATTTTCATCACGGAAATATATGATAGCTGCATAACTAGGAGCGTTTCTATTGAGAGCCCAATTTATAGCGTTTGAACTGTTTATGGCGGGACATTGTGAGAGGCTCCCATGGGACCTGACAATATTATTTCTCCAGGGTTTTTTTTTGTTGTTTTTTCACAGCGAATTGAACAAATTGTGATTTGTTAAAGAGAATGCAACTTATTTCCATTTGTATGTCAAGTGAGGCTACGCTTGTTCAGTAGTAACCAAGACACCTTGAGGAAAAAGTAGTTCCAGCCTTGTTTGAGACTTTGCTAATACGGACTCAACCCCCCCACCCCCACCCCCATTATTGTTTTCCTTCTTTTCGGAAATTGAAATACAATTCTAGCTTATTTTGGGGTTAAAAAACATTGTTTGGTATAAAATATATACAGAGAAACACCGCTTAATATTAACAAATGCAAGCAGATGTATGAAATTAGTATTGTAACTGATAATTATGTGCCATATCGTATGCGAAAGGCCTTATACCTTGATCATTTATATGTGCAAGATCATTAGTTTATTTCAGATGCCACAGAAACAACTATATTGTCAAACAAGTTGTACAATCATAAATCTTTCAAGTTTCAAACCTAAGCTCCAAGTAACAGCGCCTATCTCCGAACTTGAGTCTTGCAGAATATATGGGTCAAGTGAGCCATTTTAGCTGGCACGGTATTACTTGTGTTGTAAATTTCTAAGCTACTACTGTCATTTGTACCATCTGCATGCACGATCATCGCAGGCAACGATCGCTTTGGACAGAGTAAATGTGACCACGGGAAATATGCACTTGTATATTAGCCTCGCAGATAGCTAATCGACCCTCGTGGTCATTGTATGTAAGAGTATTTGTCCTTGTCCACTTCAATGAGGTATGTACGCCTGCGTCAACTGGTACAAACAGGAGTGTGTGTTGTAAAATGCGTGAATAAGTGCAGTAAGATATTTGTTTTTCACCGTAGTGGTTTTATATCGTAATTGATTATGGAATGGTCTGTTGTCCGTCGTCCGTCCGTTCGTCCATTAGCATCAGTTTGTTATCACTTATCCTCCTTAACTACTTTGAGGATTGCCATGGAACTTTATACTCACACACATTTATTCCCTGGTTTAGTTGGTCCAAGATAAAAATTGTGCTGCCTGCACATTCAATATGACTGCCGTAACGGTCAACTTTAATATCTTGCCATCTCTGCTCCTCCTGATTGGATGGTCATATCAACATGGATTTTTCACTAAACGAATTCTTGTGGTCTCTAGTTGGTCGTAAATGAAAATGCTGCAGATCTGACATCAATTATGGCCGCCAGTTCAGCCATCTTGAAAATCTTGTTTTTGCTGATACTCCTAACTGGATGATCATGTCAACACGATGTTTTAACTTCAAGACTTCTTGCCATATTTAGCTGACATTAAATGAAAATGGAACTTATCTGATATCCAATATGGCCGCCAACTAAAACCATTTTGAAAATGTTATATCTATTCCATCTGAATGAATGGTCATATCAACTTGGAGTTTTTCACAAAAAATATTTGTTATAACGTCAAGTAGTCCAAGAAGAAAATGCTGCTTGAAAAGTTTGTTATTTATACTCTGTCTTCATGGATGGTCATATATAAATCGGGTTTTCACTAACAAAGTTATGATAGCTAACTAGACCTAAACCAAAATGGATCCGATCTGCAGTCCAATGGCTTTCACGGCAGCCGTCTTGAAGTTCATATCACAACTCCTTCTGAGCAAAGAGTTTTATTGACGCTGGGTTTACACCAAAATACTTCTTAAATGCATTTTGTGAGAAAAAAAATTGTTCCTGGATAGTACATATTATTTCTTAATTGCTTATTCCTCAAAAGTATAGAAAATGGCTATTATTCCCCACAAACTTTGCTTTTGTGACCAGGACAGTGATATTTTGAAATTTACCTATTTTCAAGAACAATCCAGATAGATTCAGTGCTGAGTAAACTTGGTGTAACTTCTAGAAATTTCTAGAACTTTCCAGTAATATAAATAGTAATATAAATACAGGGGCCTTAAGCCCGCCAGTTCAGTTTAGTTCCAGCTGCCTAAGTGGATACATATCTGCATTTTTCTGAGATGGTATCAAGAGGCTGCAAGCATCCGGCAGAAGCAGTTTGCTATGTCTACGGCCAATTTATCAAGACAAGAGCAAAAAGTACTCCGTGGAAGCATCTGCTAAAATGAGTGAGGCCTACAAGGCATATTTCGGCATGCCTGTCGGGGATCAAGACAAACCCTGGGCACCTCATTTCACCTGCGAACACTGCCAAAAAGCTCTAAAAGGTATGATGGACAATTGTTGCTCGGAATTTTATGTTATAAAATTTGCTAAAATTTTTAAAATTGTAAAAGTTTTTAATTTTAAAAACTTTTACAATTTTCAGTGTTATTGAAAAAATATATCATATATGAAAAATGTTGTAAGAATCTCTTACACATTAGTCGTCGGTGAAATAAATGTATATTTGTAGGATGGTACAGAGGGGAAAATAGAGCCATGAAGTTCGCTATCCCAAGAATTTGGCGGGAACCCACTGACCACTCAAGCAACTGCTACTTCTGCATGGTGGACCCTTCCAAACGTCGGACTGTCAAGAATGCACCTGCTATCACGTATCCGGGCCTTCCTTTATCCATCGTCCCGGTGCCACACTGCCCTGAGCTCCCCGTACCCACTCATCCGGAGAGAGAGCTCAGCCGTATTAACAGAGCAGCAAGTTAGAGAACGAGGAAGACGTTGTAGATCCAGATGACAATTTCAGATGTGAAGCTGAGGAGAGAAACCCATACTACCCCAACCAAAAAGACCTCGACTACTTGATCAGAGATCTTAATCTCACCAAGTCCAATGCCGAGCTTTTGACATCTAGGCTCAAGCAGTTGAACTTGCTGGATGAAAGTGTGCAAGTCGCAGATCAGAGGAAGCGTCACCAAGCGTTTTCCAGCTTCTTCACCAGTCAAGATGGGCTCTGCTTCTTCCACAATGTGACCAGTCTGTTCGAGGCAATCGGAATCGCCTGTAACCAGAATGAGTGGCGCCTCTTCATTGACAGCACATCCAGGAGCCTCAAAGCCTTGTTGCTCCATAATGGGAACAAGTACCCGTCTCTTCCCCTAGATCACTCGGTGCACCTCAAAGAGGATTACAACAGCATCAAGACCTTGCTGGACACCTTGAAGTATGATGAGTACGGGTTGGGATGTCATCGGAGAC
Organism: Megalonaias nervosa; assembly: GCA_016617855.1. Classification (NCBI taxonomy): domain Eukaryota; kingdom Metazoa; phylum Mollusca; class Bivalvia; order Unionida; family Unionidae; genus Megalonaias; species Megalonaias nervosa. The sequence goes on from JAECUM010013651.1 coordinate 9,421, forward strand.
TTCAAAATGATGACATTCCTGATGGATCTCCAAGGCGGTTTTACCGTTTCCCTGCTATCTTTGCCTTTGGGACAGCAGGGACACCAAGGCGCACTACCACAGGCGGGACTGGCCACAGCGGATCGAGTTCTCTGTGGGGAGGAACAACATCAAGTGGGAGCCACTGGTGGACCTTCGGAAGGTGCTGATGCCATCACTGCACATCAAGTTGGACCTTATGAAACAATTTGTCAGAGCTCTAGATAAAGAGTTGTCAGCCTTCAAGACTTCTTCCCTAAGCTGTCTGAGGCACGGGTCAAAGCCGGTGTCTTCGTCGGACCACATATAAAGAAGATCCTGCAGTGTAATGAATTCCCCAAGAAGCTCACTAGTAAGGAGAAAGCGGCTTGTAACAGCTTTGTCGCAGTGATTCGGGGCTTCCTGGGCAATCAATCAATCAATCAATTGGTAGTCTCTCGGGGGCCGAGGAAGACATGTTGTGCAGTCTCATCAACGATGGACGCGTATGTGGCTCCGGAGTCCAAATTCCGATGAACACAGGCGGTTGCAGGTGGGGCATGGGACACCGGTACTTGGGGGTGGCTGAGACGCAGCTTTATGACGTCTCTCACGGGCTGCAGCAAGACGCTGGCGACGGTCAGCCTCGAAGGTGGAACTGGCTTTTCTGGTCAGGACTCGCCAGTGACTTTTGTCTGAGGCAGCGAGCTCGAGCTGATGCTGTTGAAGGTCTGCCCATTTGATGTGCGTCTTGAGGTTGTCTTTGTACCTCTTGTGAGGGCGGCCTTGGTTTCGGTTGCCTTGGACTGGCTCGCTAAAGAACAGTTGCTTTGGGATTCTGTTTTGATCCATGCAGATGACATGGCCGGTCCAACGAAGCTGGGCCTGGATCAGTTTGGCTTCGATGCTTGTTGTGTTTGCTCTATCAAGGACTTCCTGGTTGGGGATTCGGTCATGCCACTTGATCCTCATGATGGCTCTCAGGGAGCGCTGGTGGAATTGTTCCAACCGACTGATGTGCCTTCGGTATTCAGTCCAGGTTTCACAGCCATACAAGAGAGACGTCAGGACAACTGCATTGTACACCTTCAACTTTGTTGACAAGTGTATATCCTTGTGCTGCAAGACCTTGGTTTGAAGTCGTCCGAGTGCTTGGCTGGCCTTTTGGATCCTCGCAGTGATCTCTTTGTCCAGGGAGCCATCATTGGATATTGTGCTGCCTAGGTATTTAAAGCTGTCCACATTCTTCAGCTGCGTGTCGCCGATGGTGATGAAGGGTTGTGAAGGGACAGTGTTTGGGGCAGGCTGGAAGAGGACTTCTGTCTTTCCTAGGCTAATTGTGAGTCCGAACAGATTGGAGGCTTCAGAGAACTTGTCCACAATTGTCTGCAGGTGAATCTCTTCATGGGCCATGAGGGCACAGTCATCTGCAAAGAGTGCTTCAGGGATGAGTCTTTCAAGCGTCTTGGTTTTAGCAGCTAGGCGTCTGAGATCAAACACTGATCCATCCAGGCGATATCTAATGTAGATACCAAGGTCAAGGTCATGGATGGCGTGGAGCAGTACCTGCGTGAAGAAGAGGTTGAAGAGCACCGGAGCGAGTATACAGCCCTGTTTGATACCATTAGATATGGGGAATTTCTGAGGGTTCACTGCCTGAGAGAATCTCTCCAGTCATGTCATCATGGAAAAGCCGGATGAGGTTGGTAAACTTCTGAGGACAACCAAGCTTCTTGAGTATTACCCACAGTGCGTCTCTGTTGACTGTGTCGAATGCCTTTGTCAGGTCCACGAAGACGGCATACAGATTCATGTTCTGCTCAAGGCATTTCTCTTGGACTTGTCTTACTGCGAAGATCATGTCAGCAGTGCTACGGTCTGGGCGAAAACCACATTGAGACTCAGGTAGGTTATCTTCTGACACTGATGCTACAAGTCTGTTGAGAATGAGGCGAGCAAGTATTTTGCCAGCTATGGAGAGTAGGGAGATGCCTCTATAGTTATTGCAGTCCGCACGTGTGCCTTTATTCTTATAGATGGTTACAATTGATGCGTCGCGGAGGTCGTCTGGTATCTCCTCTTCCGTCCAGATGCTGGTTAGCACATCGTGGAATGCCTCTAGAGTCTGTTCACTGAGAGCCTTGTACACCTCCGCTGGGATGCCATCCTTACCAAGTGCCCTGCCACAGTTCATTTGTTTAATGGCCGTCCTCAACTCCTCTATCGTTGGCGGAACATTCAGTTGGTCATGCGTTGGCTGTTGGGGTATTTGTTCAAGAGCAGAATGGCTAACCGATGAGGGCAGGTTTAGGAGCTGGCTAAAGTGCTTTTTCCATCTGTCCTTAATGCCAGCCTTGTCCTTTATTAGTGTACTGCCATCTGCAGCAAGCAAGGGGGCAGAACCAGACTTTGAAGGGCCGAAGATTGATTTGATGGCACTGTAGAACTCTTTGGAGTTGTTAGTGTCGGCATAGCGTTGCACTTCATTAGCTTTCCTTTCCCACCACTAGTCATGCATCTTGCGGATTTCTCTCTGAGCCTCAGCTTGATAGAATTTGAAGCGGTCTTTTTTGGGGATGGAGTTTGGGTCATTCTGCCAATCCATGAATGCTTTATTTTTTCTGGCAAGCAGATCTTCAATGGCATCGTTGTTCTCGTCGAACGAGTCTTGATGGGTTTGCTTCTTAGGGCCCAGAGTCGCCATGGCTGTCTCTCTTATAGTGTCCCTGAGCTTGTTCCATTTCTCGGAGGCACTTCCATGTAAAGGTCCGTTGGTAGACATTTTTTCATCTAGGCTCTTCTGGAGATCAAGCTGGATGGAGGACTGCTGAAGTTTGACAATGTTGAAGGCTGTGCGTATATGCTTAGGGCGCCTTGGGTGATGTGGGGCAATGCGCAGTTTTAGGGTGGTTCGGACAAGTCTGTAGTCTGTCCAACATTCCGCTCCTCGGATGGCCTTGGTGATGAGGACATCCTGGGCATCGCGCTGACGGACTATTACATAGTCGATTAGATGCCATTGGCGAGATCTGGGGTGCATCCAGGTGTTCTTGTGTTTGTTCGCCATTCTGAATATTGAGTTTGTGATAAGGAGGTCAAATTCTGCGCATTTGCTGAGTAACAGCAGGCCGTTGTTGTTCATCTTGCCGACACCGTGCTTGCCAAGTACACCTTTCCATCGACCATAGTCACAGCCAACACGGGCGTTGAAGTCCCCCAGTAGTATGATTTTGTCGTCAGCTGGAATTGAGCATAGTACAGAGCTGAGGTCCGCATAGAACTGCTCGATGGTTTCCGCTGGGCTCGTGAAGGTAGGGGCGTAGGCGCTGATGATTGTTGCGTGGCGTTTGTGGCTTATAGGTAGCCGCATTTTCATTAGCCTCTCATTAATACCAACAGGCAGGTCCGGAAGCTGCTTCAGAAGGCTTGATTTGATAGCCAGGCCGACTCCGTGTATCCTGTCTTTGTTTGGGGCTTTTCCTTTCCAGAAGAAGGTGTAGCCGCTTGCAAGCTCCGTCAGAGAACCCTCCTCTGCAAACCTGGTTTCACTCAAGGCCGCAATGTCGATACTGTAGCGTGAAAGCTCCTTAGCAATTAGGGCTGTTCTCCTGTAAGGTCTTGCTACGTTCTTTTTGTCCATAAGAGTACGGATGTTCCATGCTCCAATAATAGGTTTCTTTCTTTCTTGGTTTCGACCGCAGATGTGGATGATCTTGCCAGCCGCGGCAAGCTGGCCAGATTTTGAAGGGTAAGCTATTTTTTAGGCCACCTTTTCTAGGCCCCTCCCTATACAGGGTGAGCAGCGCTGTCCTAAAAGAGTCTGCTCAGTCGCCCTGGATGCTGCCGAACTGTTCCGCTGCCCTGGGTACAGAGCAGAGCGACCACTTGTCCAAGGGCCGCCTACGTGCAGGTCTCTGACTACAACTCCCAGTGGTCATCTCCACCTGTTGCTTCGCCAGTCGCCCATCGCTGTAGGACTTTGGTAGGTGATGATGAGTGTGATGATGCTGGATGATGAGTACACAACATAACCTGTGCGTGAAGGAGATTTAAGTGAAACAGCCTTTACACAGAGACAGCCTCACTCTCTCGGCCTTGGTAGCTGGGACCCAGTGGTACGAAGATCTGTCACGGCTGGTTACTACTTCGGCTGCATTGAATGGCCATGACGTCTTCAGTGCCTAGTCATGCCCTGCGCTCTCTACAAAGCGTTTGCAGATTCGCCTTCTTGGCCATTGGATCATACAGTTGATCTCTTCTGCCCAGTCTGCCGAAGCTGGCTTTGCATGCAAGGATAGGCAAGCTCCTAACTAACCGAGGGTTTGAGACCCGTCGGCTACCCTCAACCTGATTTAGCCGGCCAGTCGAAGCCGTTGCCCGTGGTGTGGCCGCTGTGCATGCTACAGCTTCTTGGAGCCACAGGTGAGAGCTGAGCGCCTGGTGGGGACCAACGGTGGACGAGCTACTCCCGAAAGAGCACGACATGCCCCCCTGCCAGAGGTACTACCCCTCCCAGAGCACCCCGTCACCACAATGGGCAATCACAAGGCAGAAAATTATGTGAAGCTGGTTGAGACTCTGGTGAAGAACTAAGGCACAATGGGCTGCAGGATGTCCCTCAAAATCCATATCTTTGATGCTAATCTTGATAAATTCAAGGAGAATATGGGGGCGTACTCGGAGGAGCAAGGCGAGCGCTTCCACCAGGATATACTGGACTTTGAACGCCGCTACCAAGGACAGTATAACGAGAACATGATGGCAGACTACATTTGGGGGCTGATTCGTGAAAGTGATTTACAGTATAATGTAAATCGCGAAATACTACTCATTTCTAAATCTTTTGTGGTCATTTTTGTATTACTTAATTATAAATACATGTTAATTTTGATTCAAATGTTGTTTTTGTCTGACTTTATGTGAACGAAAAGACACAAATTCGCACCGTTTTCTCATTGAAAATAGGTAAATTTCAAATATCACTGTCCTGGTCACAAAAGTAAAGTTTGTGGGAAATAACAGCCATTTTCTATACCTTTTAGGCATAATCAATTACGAAATAACACTTGCTACCCAGGAACAAAAATTGTGTTACATAGTGATGTCTAACTGGCTTTTAATGAACATAGTACTAATCTGACATCCAATATGGCCTCCACATAGCGGCCATCTTGAAAATCTTGTTATCGCTACTCCTCCTGAATGGATGGTCATAAAACAACAGTAGGTATTCACAAAAGACGTCTTATGGTGTTTACTTGGTCTTAAATGCAAATCGTGCCGATCTGACATCTATCTAATGTGGCTGCCACATTAGCCAGCCAGAACATCTTTCATCGCTACTTCTACTGAACGGAAGGTCACACTGACATGGGTGTTTCACCAAAAGACATCTATGATGTCTACTTGGTCCTCAATAAAAATGGTGCTGATATGGAATCTAACATGGTCACCTTGAGAATCTTTTCATCGCTACATCTCCTAAATGAATGGTCATATCATCATTGAGTTTTCACTTAAATACATCTTGCAATGTTTTCTTTATCTTAAATTATAACGGTACTGATCTGACGTCTCATATGCTATCATGTTGAAAATCTTATTTTAACTAGTCCTCCTAAAGGAAAAGTCATGAAATGGGGTTTTCATGAGAGGAGTTCATATAGTGTCTTCTTGGTCTTCAATGAAAATAGCACCCTCAGCATAGCTACCAAATCAGTTCTGAAAGAAAATGGTAACATGTAAGACTGGAACCATTGTCATTTAGGATAAAGTAAACATATTGCATCTACGACTGGCACCATTTTCCTTCAGAACCGACTATATTGAGGGTGTCACCGCAGGAGTTAATTCGCGAGTCTTGTTATTGCTAAAGCCCATAAGAAAACGGTTCAACTTCTTGGCTAGGCGTCTGTGCACCGCCCAGTCTTTGCAAGCACGCAGCAGGTCGGCAACACAGCATCTTTATATAACTTCTGCTTCGTTTGCTTTTGTGCTAGCACACTTTTGTACGCAGTCTGTCAAAGGCCACACATGTTTTGGAAAATCCGGCGTTGGTTTGGTCATCGATGTTAACTGCACATAATTGTGTCCTGCCGATGTATGTAGGGGGATTACCGTCATAATTCCATGCGTGTATTTTCTAATCTTCCTTTATGCATTATTGGAAACGGCTGCTTGCAAGTGCTGCATTAATAATTCTGTCCATGTATATTGTATTCTTCATTGATGCATATTGTACGTGGCAGTTTGCAAGTGCTACTTTCTTTCTGCATTATTGTAAATGGCTCTTTGCAAGTGCTACTTTCTTTCTGCATTATTGCAAATGGCTCTTTGCAAGTGTTACATTCATAATTCTAGTCATGACTTTTCTATTATTCATTGATGCAAGCTGTAAATAGCTGCTTGCAAGTGCTTAGATCTACTTTCCTTCTGCGTCATTATATCTTGCAGTTTGCCAACTACTGTATTAATTCTGTAATTTGTCGTATGGCAAACGCTAGGTCAGTTATTACAAGTTTGGTATATTCTGTTTATAAGCTTGCCATATTACAATTACAAGATTTCAACCGATGTTTTTATACAGATTTGGTCTTGCAACAATGCAAAAACTAAGCTTTATCAGCATCGTCTTTGTTGTCCAACTCGTGTCGCCATCTGTCGTCAAAATGGCATACTACAGATTAGTATGGCATTATGACAACAGACGGTGCTCTAAATTTCAAAAGTTTTTCCTTTACCAGAAATAATTCATGATCCCCACGGAGTTTTCGGCATTCATTTTGTGTCGATAAACATTGTAACTCTTTCAGCCCCGTTTTTTTAAAAGGTTTACGTTAGCAACGAAGTTTTAATTGTTCTCTAAAACCATGTGCTTTCTAAAAGATCTAAGTGATTTATAGCACCTTACGAAAACAAAAACGCATACACTGCAGCAGGGTGGTCCAGCTACTTCAACACCAGTTTTGACACCACTTAAGTATTTACTTTCACCGTTAAGAAATCTACTTCTTAGTGATATCTCTCATTACTTTGGAAACATTACTTATTTTAGCAAAGTAAGGATCAGAAAAGACAAAGATATATCCCGTCGTACTCTTCTTAACGAGATTTCATCAAACGATCCCTGGTGATAAGTCACCCATTTTGACGCACCCGACAGACTTTATGTTTTCCGGTGAAACTATTGTGCATCAGTTCCGGAAAAAATAATATCTTTCAGAGCAACATCAATAGCACATAATAAAGTTTATAGGTAAAATGACATTTAAAAAATTAAGCATTCCTAAAGGTTTTCTTATTTTTATCACAATCTTCATTTTGGAACATATTTTGTCGCAAAAGCCGAAATAATAAAATTGTGGAAAATCATTTTTGTATCATGATAATAATGTTTAGTTGCGATTAGAAGTATTAGATTTACTGTGCGATTGTTTTCCAATACTTAATTTGCATTGTTAATGAACAGAACCTCAACCTTTGAATGTATTTAAAAAAAAAAAAAAAATTCAAACAACAACAAAAACAGCTTAAAAACTGGTTTTTATCTTTTAAAACTTTTTTTATTGTAATTCTTACCATTATCAAACTAATTAAAAATAATACATTAGTTCAAGAATTTTAAAAATATAAATATAGCACCCTTAGGTTTTAATTATTCAGCTGCTCTTTTTCACATTAAAGATTTTAAAAAACTTCGAAAGAATTTTTGAAATATGAATGTAGTGACGCATGATTCCGACTTATTAAGTGTGCTGCTCTTTGCAATATAAAAGTAGTTTAGTGAATTATCTAGGATCAACGAGAGAGAGAGAGAAAGAGAGAAAAAAAAGTAGTTTAGCGAAATATCTAGGATCAACGAGAGAGAGAGAGAGAGAGAGAGAGAGAGAGAGAGAGAGAGAATGCACCGAAATTGCATGTTTCATTAAGTTATTGTTATTGTATACATGTATCCTTGGTCGATGAGCGTGTTTTATTACAATCTTAGGGTCTTTCCTTCAGCAACTATCAACAAGAGAAAAAACTCTACTGATCTTACTCAATAATTCTACAAGGTAGAATTGTACTGATCACTGAAGTTTTATTTTGTTTGATTTTATTTAATTGCCTACATTTATCCTCGGTAGTTGAGGGTGTTTTGGGACGGTCTTTTGCTGTTTTGGGTAGTCATGGGGTCTTTCATTTGGTGATAATTACCAACATGGGAAAAAAACTGATCTTATTCGATAATATTACAATGCAGGAGTTTACTGATCACTGTCGTTTTTAAGGTTTGATTCAATATAATTGTATACACGTATCCTGGGTAGGTGAGAGTGTTTTTGGACAGTCTTGTGCTAGCCCCATGACTTTTAAGGTGATAGGCAGAAAAATTAAAGTGTTAGATGTCTAATTCATGCATAAGTTGTCCGAAATAATCAAACATAAAATTGCTGTACAGATTTGGGGAGGCAAACAAGTATTAAAAAACATTGCCTAAATTTTTAGAACAGTTTTCGCTTTAATATTCTTCAAAGGAATAACCTATGGAAGTCTTGAGGACGTACACATTATAGTTAACAATTAGTAGTTGCTTGACTTGGTATTAGGTAAGGAACCGACAGTCTGCTATTTGTTTGCTAAATGGTTTGTGAAATGGTAAAATGCAGGAATAGGTAGCAGATGTGCCTTAGATATCTTCTAATTAGGGTTTCCTACCATTTGACAAGTGTGACAAGATGTACAGTACTTATAAACATCACTTTTGATTTTCAGCAAATACAAATGATTCGGGATCTTGTGATAAGTCTTACTGACACCAAAATGACCAGCTTAAGGAGTTTTGTGGGCTAGACTATGAATTTCCTGTCTATACAACTTAGGAACAGCAATGTGATTGCTCATTGACCACTCACCACCAGCAGGCACATCAGGTGATCTCCATTTTCTCATAATTACCCCATTTTTCACAAAGTAACAAACTGGTACTTGTGTAGCTTAGGTTTCTGAAACCCAGTATTATGTCTTCTCTGAGGAATATGTCTTCTCTGAGGAATATTACTTGGGGGCCTATAACTCCCGTTATAATGTCTTGCATGCTTATAAAGTAGCTGTTTCTTTCTATTCAGATATCTTACAATTGCAGTCAGAAATTGGCTAATGGTTTCTATTATTCTGTGAAGAAACTAACTTACTTGGGAATCTCTCTCTCTCTCTCTCTCTCTCTCTCTCTCTCTCTCTCTCTCTCTCTCTCTCTCTCTCTGTGCTGAGTGATTAAGTCATTTAAATTATGGAATTTACCTTATTCATTGTTCCAAGGCACATATATTAGGGACAACAGGCCAAATTTAAAATTTCATCTCAGGTTCATAAATATAATGGTTTTGTGAAGGTTAAAGTATCAGAAATAACAGATTAGCAAATAAAATATAATCCTTTTCATGGTGTTTTGCTCATAGCAAGTGCAAACAACTTATTTTATTGCCCGCAAAAAAATTCTCTTAAAAGTGAGCATTTTGGTACAGTGTATATATTGAATCAGATCCAGTAATGGAATGTTTTTGGGATTTAATTCTTGAAACAGACACTGGGGAATATAACCTGACTGTTCTTGAGTCATAATTTACAAATGTATGTGTATACACAAGATAATGTGTCTCGGACAATCCAGAATTTACAGTTTACAATTCCACAGAATTTGCAATTATGAATGTATGTCCAATCCAAAAGCTAAATTGTGTGAAAAGCTTGTCTTTATTCATGTTTTATTCATGTGAAACTGAAAAACAAAAGGGATCGGCAAATAAATCTATAAGAACAATGTAACAAGACAATCCAGGTATTTGTTCCTTATAATTGCCTACCTGAATGATAATTTTTGTTTTTGACTAATTCAATTGTTTTTATGAATGCCGGTTTACATTAAATATTTATTTTTCTCTTATATTTCCTATGAAAAGTTAAACATAGGACTGTATATAGTTTTTATTTATTTATTTTGCTTTATTGCATAGTTGTATTGAGCTGATATTTTTTGTGTCATGACAATATTAATTTATATTTGATACGGGATAAAATGATGATAAAATCACAGACAAATGAAGATGTTTATGCGGGGAGCGGGGATGGATGCTACAACAGGCTGAGCTGTGAGTAGCCTTAAAAACTGTACAAGTTTTTTTAGAAAATTGTGTGGGGCGTGTCTTACTCTTCTATCAGAAAACAATCACATCTGTAGAAGATACCTGTAAAAATTTGTATTAATCTTTTTAACTACTACATTAATTTCATATCCAAATGTGTCAAGCAAAATTGGTATTGTATTGTAGCAGTAATAATGAAAACAAATTGAGCTGGTTACTGGCAGTGGTTGCAACGTTATTTGTATTCAATACATTATATTTTTATAATTGCTAGCAAAGGAGTCCGATGTTTTATCAGTGAAGTACCTTACAATCAATCATCTTATCTGTACTATAAATATCGCTTCATATGTGGATGAATACGATTTTAAATAGTAAAACAACGTAGTTTCCAGTTTGATATCTGTGGAAATAAAGGCATCTCATAATTGTATGGAAATGTTCTTTATGTTTAGGCATGGAAAATATATTTCATACTGTTAGAATTTATTTTCTTATATAATGAAATAAGTTCGTATTTTTGTAGCTTATATCTATGCTACAGTATATGCTTTGTATCTGATGTCCTTGTTTCAAGTCATTTGCCTCTTGCTGTTGTATTGGAATTGGAGATTTAAAATGAAATTGGAGATATGAGATACTTGTCACAAACAACTAGTGACAATACTTGCTGGCTATTGCATAATCATCCAGATTGCAGATTAACAGTAAAAATTAATTACATAGGGATGTGAGAATAAACAGAATCCTCATCTCTGTAATGTACTCTCTCTCTCTCTCTCTCTCTCTCTCTCTCTCTCTCTCTCTCTCTCTCGTGAATAAACAAGAGAAAGTATGGCCTTGAGGTGCAATTATCTGCAATTTGCTTAAACCTTATGAGGTCTTTACTGATAAAAAAAGCAGAATTTGCACTGCACTCTAAAATAATAAACATGCTCTAAATTGATAACATTGCGAATGAGAATATATAAGCAAATTAGGACCTTAAACCTGCTTGTAAGCGGCTACCCTATTCTGCAACCGTGCGGCAGCGGTAAATTACACCCACAAAAGGACCAAATAAAAATGGGGTGGGAAGGGTCAGCAGAATTATAACATTGTGTAAATACTTCTAATTGTATACAATTTGATACATTTAATTTGTTTTGTGCTTCTTGCAGCCCACCTCTCCTCCGAATGTTAATACTCTGAGAAATCAGCTGACTGTAATGCTGTAGTATAATTCGAATGATATTTTAAATAAGACGCCCAAACATGCCGTAAAGTGGTATTACCTCTTGTTGCTAGGGTCAGGGGAGTAGTCGTATTGTAAGAAATTGACGTGTCATAACGCCATCTGTTGTCATAATGAGGCATTATTTTATGCTAACTTCCGTGATGCTAACTTGCAACTTGCGTGATGCTACATTATAATCAAGATTTTAGAAGGTGCAATCTGTGTAAATTGTGATATAGCAAGTTTATAAATAGAATGTTAAAATTTGTAATAACTGACATAGCATTTGCCATAGGACAAACTACAGAATCAATTTAGTAGTTGGCAAATTACAAGATAAAATGACGCATAAGGAAAATAGATCTAAGCACTTGCAAGCAGCCATTTACAGCTTGCATCATTGAAGAATAGAAAATTAATGACTAGAAGCATGAATGTAGTACTTGCAAGCAGCCATTGACAATAATGCAGAAGGAAAGTAGCACTTGCAAACTGCCACGTACAATCTGCAACAATGAAAATACAATATATATTGATATAATTATGAAAGTAGCACTTGTGAGCAGCCATTTACAAATAATGCATCAAGGAAGATTAGAAAATACATGCATACAATTTTGGTGGTAATCCCCCTCCATAGTAATCCGCAGAGAGGACTGGTTGTAATGTGTGATAACTTGTACAGTCTATATAAGCTCTATAAGAAAGTAAAATGCTACAGCGAAGATACTATTCAAAGGGAACGTAGTAGTCAAGGGTGAACCTTAGTACCAGTTTTAGACAACCACAACTAAAAGTTTTACATATATGAGTAATTACTGTAATACTACAGTAAGTGGTCATTGATAACTGTCTCAAGTGCGCGAGTTCTGTTATTGCTTGACTGTATATTGGGTTAAGCGACCAAATTATTAGCTAATCAAAATTCTTCAAATAAACAAATCCTGCATTAAGTAGCATTGTTTTGAACGACCTGGTTCTATTCTGTTTACTCAACACAGATAGTCATGAGCGAATCACCAGATGATTTCAATCCACCGAGTCAACGCAATAAAATTAATGACAGGTACTTGATCAGCATAAGTGTCCGTTCTCTTTATAAACTATCAGATGACTGTCATTAGTCGTTAACTTTTTTAATTGATTATACATTGTTCCACGTAAGCGTGCGGTATTGTGTTTGAAGTGAAACAACTACGTTCATGGAGCGATCTGTCTTTGCATTTAAACGACAAAATGTATATTATGATCACTTTAATAAAGGTAGTTGTCAAATAAGGTGAATTTTCTAGATTAGTTTTAGCAAAGAAGGTCATAAGGAAGATTCAGAAAAGGAAAATTCATATGAAAGTGGAAGGATAAAACGTAAGGCTGCCACTGACTCTGAGGCAAATATTGCTTCAAAGAGATATAAGACAGACTCTGACAGCAAATAATTTCAAATAAGTCGCAATTAAGTGACACGTTCTTAGTGAGCTTGATGGTGGATAGCATCTGGATCCAGCCGGAGACCTCCAGACACCTAGAAAAAAATCCATTGTATACGACTCAGTATGGGTATAAAGACAAATATATTATTCCATTCTGTTTGCCACTTGCAGCTAGATGCTTATTTTTCCGTTTATTTGGTTTATTGGGAAAAGTAATTCGTACGAAGACCAAAGGTAATACAAAAACCAACGTATCTTCAGAAACAGACTCAAGCGATTCATATCGACTTGTCAATGCTCGGGAAAAGTAAGAGAAAAGGGGAAATCTTCTGTCAGCTTTCTCGTGTTCTCTTCGGAATTCTTCAATTTTATTGCTGAGCCATATTGTATAATATCATATAGAACACAATCTTATGCATCCTCGCTAGCCAAAGTTCCGATATGATAACCCTGTCTATACCTTGGCGGATCCAACGATATATTGGTACTTTGTCCTAGCGACATCTATTGGATTTCATGAATTTCCTCCCTTAGTATGTAATGCCAACTAACCAATAGCGTGGTGCATTGTACATCGGCCGAAAATGGTAAGGGCAATTGACCTAAAAAGGAAACTTTGTAAGTTTAACATCGAAAGTATGACTATGTACCAGAGGGAAGACATTACAGGTCTATTTGAGTGAAAAGTATTTGTGCAAACACGGACCGGCAGTGGAAAATTTGCTTATTTATCAGTCCATTTAAGTGTGTGTGTTCCCCTTGTCTTGATCTTGTAGGAACAGTGTTCAGATTTGAAGAACTTAGTTTTAGTTGGATGCAGTGGCTTGCCGCCGCATCCAGTGAAATTTTCTGACCCGAAGCACAGAGAGTTGGATACGCCAAGGTCAAGATAGGGTTATCACATAGGAACCTTGGCAAACGAATATGCATCTTATGTAACAAAATATTAATTTCTTATCTCATTTACCAAATGTCTGATAACTTTGTTACTATATTTCTGGAAGATATTTTTCAACCGTTTTAGCATACTGTTTCAGTCCTTATATTTATAAAATGTATGTAACCGGTGGTCATGATAAATGTTTCATGCAGTGAAAGAGTCGACATCAATTCTGATGCAAACGAAACCTTCTATTCAAAATGCACAAAGACTTTTAAGACGTGAAGCAGATTCTGGCTTTGAATTATCCAGTTAACGAGCATATACAAGCCATTTATGTTAGTTTTACTACTCACGAAATCTAAAAATGTTATTCTTTTTATATGCTCAAAAACTTTCTTATTTGACTCATTTTTCTTTAATAGGTATTGTCTAATTTGGTACTTAGGATGCGGTTAAGAAGAATTTATGTTTTAACTATATGGGTCAAAACCTTGTTTCTGTTGGTGAAATTATTTACTTGATCGTTATACATAGTTATGCATTATAATTCTAAAACCATCAAGTTTGATTTAAAGTATAGAAAATCAAGGAAATAAATATGTTTACGATTTTCAGATTTTTCAGAGCAACGATTTACCAACCAAAAAAAAAAAAAAAAAAACAAATAAAAAAAACAACAGAAACCAAAGCGGATTCAAGTTTATGTTGATAATTGAAGATATGGGACGAATGGTATCAGTCATGGTCAGTCAAGATGAGGTAATATCTAGTTATAATTGGTTTGTACCATGGATACATAGAACAAAATTATGGACTGACGAGAATTGTATGATTTGGAATTTTTCACATCTCAGGCGAAGGTCCTGCACGAAGCAATGTCTGTGAGAGATACAAAATTTTAGATCAGACCCATGATTTGCCCATCTAAAGTGGTGAGTAGTTTGGAAATATACAGATATTCTACTTTGCCAATTTCAGTTTTTATTTTAAAATAAAATGTATATCAGGTTTCGTACGAGAACATAAAATAAGAAGATATATAAACATGTTTCAGAATTGCAAATGGTAACAATCACGACAAACTGAAAGAAACCAGTCTCTTTCACTAACAATATTGGAAATTTAATAGTATCACAATGCAAATGGCAAATGGCAAAGCTGTACCAGCAGTGATGAAGACATATGCCTTGTACATGCTGCATGAACAATTCATTTTCAATTTAGCACGTTGATGTGCTCTACGCAACTCGATATACAATAGTTACTATTAATTATCGTACTATTTTCAAATCAGAAAGTCACTCAGGTAATTGTGTATAAACAGAATTAAGTCCATTAGCAATGGCTAAGAAATCACACAGACTTACACGTTATCATTACTACTGAAAGTATTGAAAGAATGGGAAAAGATTTTTTTTTTAAATGGAGACCCCCCCCCCCAGAAGAAACAATTAGGAGGGCTTGTAAAGAGTTTGAGTGCCTAGAAAGAAATATTACAAATATTAAGGAATTCAGTATATCATCATCATCATCATCATCATCATCATCATTTAGGTATTCAAAATCTGGACAGCCTAAACTAGGATTTGAAAACGTTTAACACTGGCAAATGTTCAGACAACGTCGGATCATGGTTAAAATTAATGGGTAGCAATGACACCAAGTACTCGAGTTAATGATATAAAGACACGGAGTTCACCTACGGCGGTGTGCTTCTAGAATATAAGGGTATTGGTCCGTCAAAAGTCGTTAGTTTGCAAATAAATGTGGAAAAAAAAGAAAACACCTAGATAAAATATTCAATGATTTTAAAAGCAAAACATTAAATTCAATAATAAATAGCGCAAGGGTGTGCGAAGTAGATTGGCTGAGCTGGTCTAATTACGCCAATGATAACATAACATAACATAACATAGCATAACATAACATCACATAGCATCACATAGCATCACATAGCAGGACTGTGTTGATTTTAGATAATCTATGTTGTAATACATTATACATATACTGAATGTGGGTACTTCCAAGTTTCTCCAAAGCCTGAGATCAGTAGTAAATTTGTCACATATGAAACCCAGTTTTTATTCTTCTTTTATTCGCAATCGGTAAGCATTAGTTGGTATATTTTGCCAAGAATACCACTTTCTGTGGTAAGCAAGCTAAACCAGTATTTAATGAGGTACCAATATTTATTTACTTTTTACTTCAAGTGGATATCGTCCCAACTCTCCATATACAAACATTGTTGGTAAATATTTTTACATTTAATAACCTAACTGCAATATTTTCTATGTACCCGTTCTATCTGATTCACCTTTCACCATAGGTATCGTCTATTCAAATCATAGAAGTCAGTTAAGATGGTGGATAACCTCAACTTTACAACTACATATATACAGAGTTAATTCAAAACAGAGTGTGAATCTTTTGGATTATGTCAATTTCGGATGAAGATTTGAAAACTTGAAAAGAGTTGTTGTTCCAGCGACAGTTATCTGTTATATATATATATATATATATATATATATATATATATATATATATATATATATATATATATATATATATATATATATATATACAATGTAATGTAGGTATTGCCATCAGCTACAATTAATTACAATATATAGTTTTTGCCTTGCTCACTTGTGGTCATTTGGCCATACTACATGGTGCTAATTACCAAACGGGGATATAAGCCTTAAATTATTTTTATGTGTATCAGATAAGCACAACAACATTCTGGCTTGAGAGCCCCGAGTGGTCTAAGGCCTAGGGTGGCCGAATGGTCTAAGGCCTAGGGTGGCCGAGTGGTCTAAGGCGCTCGCCTTTACAGATCACTGACATCTAACCTCTGTCCGTGTGGGTTCGAGTCTCGACTGGACTATCATAGATATGTGACAAAGCTTGCCAATTGCTTTCCGTGGGTCGTGGCTCTACACGTGGTTATCCTGGTTTTCCCTCCACCAATATATTCGCTGCCACGTATATCCTATGGTATGCTGAAAAATCGCGTTAAACCAACAACACCTAACCGAAAACAAACATTTTAATGTTCTGCGTTGGGATCAGCCAGTTTTAAGGTGATCTTCCTCGATGATTTATTTAGTTATGTTGGTTCCGGAAGGAGGTCCATGGGGTGACACTATGAGTTACCGCACATGACTGTCTCTAAAAGTTTTGAATTTTTGTGCAGGAAGGAGGTCCATGGGGGTGACACCATGAGTTACCGCACTGGGTGACACCAACCCGTGTGACGCCACTGGCATTACACGCATTGTGTGAAGGGCAGTTTTCGGTCTAATCAAGTCGATTTATTATATACTTCATAAACCGTGCATTAGTTAAACGTTGTTGCTACCGGTCAACGTGCACACGTACTGATCATAGTTAAATGAAAACATAATCGCCGCTTCCTTTTATGTTATGCACCTGTCAGCATTTGATGAACTACTTCTGAATGAAAATGGCGACAGAAATATAGAACGTTAGCCACGTCATAAGTCTGATGGACACGTCATAAGTCTGTAACCCTTTCCATCCTACACTAGTGTTCGAGAATCAGTAGATCTAGCTCTCATCCAAATAAAATATATGTCATACAATGTAAATAAAGAAAATCACATCTAAGGATTTAAATCGCAAGGAGAAAAATAAAAAAGTAAATATGATTTATAAATATATTGAAAACTGACGGCTCGTGATCGCTAGTTCCTGCCGTTAGTACGAAAGAGACAGGGCCCTGACTTTCCTCGAAAGGGCACCAAAGCAAAAGTTTATGTGTCTATTTACTCAGAATGTGCATAGTACCCAATAAGCATGCGCAAGAATAAAACAGATGGTCAAATTTCAGGTGACAACTAACTGTACGTTTGTGTGTGTACTTTTTTTTCAGAGAGAGAGAGAGAGAGAGAGAGAGAGAGAAACTGACCTGTGATACAGGTGAGATTCCTTTCTGATGCTAAATGGTACAAGATAGTTTCATTTATAATTGACCAGTGTTGAAAATTTAGATTTAGTAGAAAGAATTAATAATGGTGTAACAGAGTTTAACGTTGTTGAAATCATTTATAGTTTAAGTTGTTTAACTTCATCCAGCTTGTTTTATCCTGCAATCGTCAGATTATCTCCAACTTATTGAAAAGACCGCCTTAAGCTTGCGCTAACAATCATATATTTCAAATAGCTGATATAGGTTGAGACACTCCATTACCGAATAGTCCATGATTGTAGGTCTCATATTAAACGCGGCAGAAAGGGCAAAATTAATGTACATAATATTGCGCGCATTTATTACAATGTACCCGTCTTCATAAATACTTTTATAAAATTACCATAGATAACATAAACATTTGTGTAATAATTACGCTCTGAATATCTCCGTGAAAACTAGATGATGACGAGCAACCCTAATAACCGTTCAACACCATTTATCTTGAAAAGCCCAGGTGTCGCTTTGGTAAAATTATAACCTATCCAGGGAAGCATTTTTTTTTCGATTTAATTATATTTTATATGTAGTTTTGTTGATTTACTTTTTTTTTAAAGGGATGATATCTCAGCTTTGTGACATTTTATAACTTTTATGTCTGTATCATCACCACTTTGAGAGTACCGCATATACTCATATATAAGTCTAGTCCAACTGCAAACATCATAGACCATGATCTGCCGTCGCAAAGTGTGCAGGAGATCAGGGTATATTTTAGTCGTTCTACTGATTGGTCCGAACAAACTGCATTCACCTAAATCTGAAGGCAGATCTGGGTTTGAGCAGTTTAAAGTTGGACTAGACGTAAAATCGAGTACGGATGGCACTATCAGTCAGGTACATATACCTTTTGAAAGCTATAAAGCCCTTGCGAACTTGTTGCATTTATAACAAATAATAATTCATACGAAAACCGAAGAACAGAAGTCTACATATCATTGGGCGTTCGTGTCACTAACGTAATGGGGATTTATATTACGAAGACAAGATTCTACGAAAAAGTCGCCCTTTGTCGTGAAAAAAAAAACGCCAAAGATCTTCACAAAAATGGTAACGGTATGAGCCTAAGACCACTCGACCACCCGAGGAACCCATTACTGATGGACATACAAAAGACGAAGTCTAAGTCATTAATGGCGGTTGATGTCACTGACAACTCATCTCAGACCTCAGACCGCATTTGTTCGAGTCTCGTTTCGGCCAACGTGTGCATGTGAGAAAGCTTGCCAGTAGCTTCCTGTGGTAGTTGGTTTTTCCTGGATTCTTCCTCCATCAACAATACTGGCCCCCATGTATTGCCCATCATGTGCTGAAAATTGGCGTCAAACCATGCATCACTAATGTGTTTGTGTGTGTGTGTGTGTGTGTGTGTGTGTGTGTGTGTGTGTTTAATCCTGTGTTGCATAACTGGTGTACCCGTGGTCCCGTATAATTAAAACACAATGAGGAAGTTTGTTAGTATTCATGGTGGTTGGAGGTGGGAAAGGGGCGCACTAGGGAGCTTTTTGTTTTGTTGCAGCTTAAATGTTCATAGCATTTTACCTGCTTCATAGCGTAACGGGGATAATCCTTCACAAAACTTGTCGGGGAAGGGGGTGGCAACTGAAACAAACCCGTAACAAAACTATTCTCCGTAGCAAAGTAGCCACTATAAAGCACTGTCCCCACCCCCACATTTGCGCCTCAGTATGGACGCCACAAAAGAAAATTGTCTCCAGGCGCATCGAATCCTCGCGCCACCACTGCCAGTCTTATTAAAACCAAATCTCTACTGTCCTTCACGTAGGACAGTGCAGATCTGATGTTAATCAGATTGCCACCACTGCCTACATTTCTCTAATCATCTCACAAATGAGGCAATAGTACGCTTATGGAAAAAGTAGAGGTCAAAACAGATTTGGAAATCTCTTCAAGCAGGAAATTTCTTAACACAACGGTTTTTCAGACAGTGTGTCAGTTATTAAATTTGTATCAGTCTAAAATAAATTCATAAAATGTAAATACTAGTTTAAATAAATAAATAAATAACTGAATAAATAAATTAAACATTCGCTCCATTTTGTAATAGTTTTATGAGTGTTATTAGTTTTACGTGTACAATAAATACATTCTTTTTTCTTTTGTTTATTCATTGTCTTTTGTTCATTTATTCTAAATTTCATCAAAGCCTCATTAACCCGGTACATGCTATTTGATCATAACCTACTGTCATAATTGGTAGAATCTCATTAACCCAGAGATATGTTGTTTTTTAATAAAGATAAGTTAGTACAAAGTATTTGGTAACTCAGTTTCAAAGATGTGTTTTCATTTGATATCCGTTCATTCATCTATATCCTGTACAATAAAACCTCTCAAGACCGAAACTTCTCAAGACCGAAACCTCTCAGGACCAAAACGTCACTACACCGTAATCCTCCTGAAACTTAAACATTTTTCTCGTCTGAAATTTTTTTCTTTAATTTAAACTTATAAACAAAGTCAATAAGCACAAACCCCTCTTCATTGAGCACTAATACAAATTCTCGGTCCCATCTTTCATTTTTACATTAAATTGAACTTCATCAATCTGATTATGATTAGATCTCCTCTGTCCTGCGTGTAGGACAGTGCAGATCTGATTTTAATCAGACTGGAACTTCATAAAACCGAAACTTATTCAAGATGTGGCCAGGTAGACGGTAGATCCCAGTTATGAGGTCGGTTCACGGTCAGTATATAGCCTGAAGCTATGCCTGAAGCCCCCCCCCCAAAAAAAAACAAAACAAAGAACATCAGTGACTCAGACTTCAACTTGAAAACAACAAGAAGGTTTACTGAGGGTTGTATCTATGTTTGTCCGAAAACAATATGGCGGACGGCGCAATACCTAGCGGGTAAATGACATCATACGATATTTATAGCTGGCTGAACAACCCTATACATGACATGCTAATCAGTCGCTTATGCACATGGATGAATTGACAACTTCCAAAGTTAACCTTTTGTTATATAGTACCAGCAGGTGTGCAAAGCAATGGAGAATGTGTTTATTTGCTGATCATCTGATACACCCAACTCCCGCCCTCATCTTTGACATTTTGCTGAGGAAGGCCGTCAAAAGAACAGTTTGCACAACGGTCTCAAATTTCCGGGCTAGTAATAATTTATACAAATGCATGTTTTAAAACAAAACTATTGTAAATATTTACAATCTAATATCAACAGAGACAAGATCACTGTAGTAATAAAACATTAATTAGGCACTAATCAATATACACGTGATTGCTGACGGGACATAAGTTATTTGCGGACATTTTTATGTGAAATACAAAGGCTCGGGAAACCGAAAACTCGTCAAAGCCGAAACCTGTACTTGGGCTTATGGGATTTTGGTCTTAACAAAAAACAATCTCGAAAAGCGTATAAAAAAAAACTGGCACTAAATTGCATAATTCTAAACTGCTCCGGTGGCCCCGGCCGAGTCACCCTTATAAAAATGGTACTTAAGCCGCTTCTCATAACTAAGTAGCGTGCCTTGCACACATACATGTGTCCGACAATACTTAATCCTGACAACCAGTAAATCTAAACCTGATTTTTTTTTCTTTCACATGAGTGTGTGGGTCCATTCCCACTCATGCACTCAGATAGTAGACACGGACATTATACACGAGTGAGTGTTGGTTCCAATTCCACTGATGACAAACCTAACATACAGGATAATTGGGGCTCATTGACCCACAACCTGTCAGATCAATTAAATAGCGCTCTATGAGTGCAGTAATGCGCTGGGGTTGAGGCACTATTTCCTTCCCCAGCGATCAATTAAATAGCCTGCTCAGGCATAAACTAGTAGCGCATGCCTGAATGGGCGAAAGCGACTCTAATCGAAGACAACAAAAGCCTGTCTAGGCGCTCAGCATTAAGAGGTTAGTGTTCCGACTGGTCGGCCTGATGTCAGGATAATGTGACTGGGTGTGATATGAAGCTAACATGTCTGGGGCATGATTTCCCAGTGCTAGACATCACTACTGCCTCACTGCACACATCGGAGCAATATACTGAAAAATTGTTAAAGCTACGTTAAAAATCCAAATCACACACATACTCACACCCCCTCCCACACTTAAGCCCAGTTTATAACTACTTACAAGTCATATGAGGGATCAATAATAAAGACGATAAACCTCAATCAATCCACAGCATACCGACCCAACAAAGGCCCAGAAATTTTAACATTTTTTTCTTCTAAAACATTGTAAACAAGAATGATACACGAGTGGATCACCTCGTAATCCATAAACTGAACACAAAACTAAGACAACTATACAAAATGGACATTTTCAGCTAGTGTTCATCACCACTGTCATTCAAATACATCTGTAAAATTAAAAGTACAGGACCTGCGAGACAACATCCATTCTTCCATAGCAGCCAGTACCCTAGGATGAACTGACACTGTTAATTTGTACACATGGTATTGTCGGACTACTACATATACAGGATCCCCAAAACAACAGGATCCAACCAAGCACCGTTTATACCAGCGTATGAGACGATTAAAACTGCAAACTGCAGTGCAGTTTGTAATGAGTAATCAGTAGAACAAACAGCATGAACTCTGATATGCAGGCGCATAATGCTTTGGCAGATCAGGATCTTCGTGGTTTGCAGTTTGATTCGACTTATATACGGTAAGACGTAATATCCTCAAATGCTACACGTGTAATTGGCTCCACTACTGCATGTTTTGCTCCCCGGTACATCGATACTTATCGCCATATGCCACTTAAACACTAACACGTTCAGATACCCACTGGCCACCGTCCAATAATATCGCCGGCAGGATGTGAACATATGTGATTTACAAGCACAATTGCAGTTTGTCGGACAATTGAACCTAATGTCTGTCAGCTATCCGACGGCCACGAACTATCTAATTAAAATCAAATTCCCACAGTCCTACGTGTACATCTGACAGACATCGATAAATCTAATGTTTTGGTGACATTTGACATTTCCATTTAATTTATTTTTAGTATCCTGTCAGACAAGGCATTGCAAGTTCGTGTTAGGGATAATTATCGTTAGTAATGATATGTTCCGAGTGACGTGCATCGCTTTAGAAATTCGAAAGTTGGGATTTGTTTGGTGAACCAGAAGATCAACAGAAATAACTTCTTATTGGTGTAGATCAGATCTCCACGTAGGACTGTGGAGATGTGATTTTAATCAGATTGTCATATATCATATACAAATTCAAATCGTTTAATCAGAATGCAGAAGATGCAAACTTGCAAATCACAGACACATTAATTTGTATTCATTGCAAAACACGCGAATAGGTACAAAATCATGTTCGGCACCATACATAATTAAACATTTTCAACAGTGGGAACATATTTCATGAACTACAATAAGTGTCCGAGAAGACAGATGGTATGAGACCCAACCGACGCCAATTACTGACGAACTCATGCAAATATGCCCAAAGGGCGAGAAACTGATTAATTATATTAGACTTCACTAAGTCTTTGAAAAGACTCATAAAACAAACTTTATCAAAATTATACGATTGTGAAATTAGAGGTAAAACATTGACTTGGGTAAAATCATTTCTTGACAGCATAATTTCAACAGACTTAGTTAATGGTTAAAAGGATTATAGCACGGAAGTAACACCATGGATCCCACAGAGATCTATTTTTGGACCCACTCTATTTCTTACTTGTATCAACTATCCAAACACGTCAACTTGTTTATTTACAGATGCCACTGTCATGTATTTAACAATAAATCAACAAATACAACAACAAACTCTCCAAAATTTGACAAAATTGGAAACCTGGTAGCAAAAAAGAAGATATGAAATTCAACCCTTTCAAATGTCAAACATTACACATTACCGGAGCTATAAAACCTACCTCAAAACAGTATATCCTTCAGGGTACTCACTTAGAAACTGTAACTTTTGTCACAACATATGGTGTCCACGTCTCAAATAACTTTTCCGGGAACACAAAAATTTAGCACACATACCCTCACACCCCCATCAACCCCTCCTCAAAACAACAAGAAGAACAGTACAAACGACAAGCAAATAACAAATCCCAAAGCAAAACAACACAAGAAACCTTAACATCCATAAACAAAGCATGCAGATTCATGAAGAAAATCTATAAGCAGTTGCCTACAAAGCTTTGCTGCTCCCACAACTAGAATTTGCCTCAGCAGTCTGGTCACCGCACAGAGAAAATATTTTCTATCAACTTGAATCCATTCAAAGATGTGCTTTTAGACGGTTTCTAGTCTGTTGACTTGAATCCGTCCAAAGACGTGCTGCCTGACGGGTTCCTGTCTATCAACTTCAATCCATCCAAAGACGTGCTGCCTGACGGGTTGCTGTCTATCAACTTGAATCTATCAAAAGACGTGCTGCCAGAAGCGTGAAACAAGTCTACCGACAAACATCTAGTTTTACAAATATGCTACAAAGACGATATGACCAAAGAAGAATGAATAATGAAATAGCATAATGAGTCACATGTAAAAGAATAACCATTAGCTTGTTGTCATTTCCAGTAACGTCCTTTCTTGATAAACTGATAGATGATGATATTTCAGGTAAAACACTAGTATCAGCTTTCGATGAAATTTTAGATGATGATATTCTAATAACATTGTTTTATTCAAACCAGTTCTCGATGATGTGCGTTGAACAGTGTAAACCGTAAGCACTTCTTTCTCTCCAAGTAATGCAGTTATGTCCATACCTCCAAATTTTCCATGAATCGCCCAAACTATTTGCATTGTCCTTTTCAAATTTCAACTATATTTTGTCCTAACTAAATATCCATGATGATGATGATGATGATTATTATTATTATTATTTAAATTCTGAATTGCAATCCACACTCGATAATACTGTAATATATGTACGCCTTTAGATCAAGAAAGTAAGGAACTGTATCCTTCCGCTTTAGTGTATTTCTCCCTACACCGTTAAAGATACAAACTTAAAACTTTGAGATCTGATTGAGAGTGGTTTTCATATATGCATAGTGGCTTTAAAATTTCGATATGACCCATAGGGGTAGGGGCAGGATACTGAATCTCAATAAGTTTTTATTTAAAGTATTCTCGGTGGAGATCTCTAAGCTGGCGTACATCATCGTGAAGGCCAGGGCTATAACATATGTAACTGATTTTGGGATAGCATCTTCAGGTCTGGCTAGGGGATTGTTGAAGAATAATAAATTGGAAACTGTTCAGATCCCCAGGCTCTAACCATATATACAATGGGTGGAGCTTCTAGAATAAGGAACTTGCCCCTGGCTCATGACCTGCAAAGGCACCCACCATATAACCATATATACACTGACTGGACATAAATGGACAAATACATATCTACCGGGTTGCAACACAGGCCCATGGTCAGGCAATGCCCTTAGTGGCAGTTAAAAACTCCGTATGTTGTTTATTGTGATATTGAAAGTAGCATAACACCATAGGCAACATGTACCGTTGTAACAATAATACCTGTTAAAAGCAAATTAACACACAGTGGCAGAGATGTGAGGAAGACAGGAGCAATGCCAATGACTCGTCGCCGAAGGCCACGTAGTGTGCTATGAAAACAAACAGTTCCGCCGTCTGGTACGGAACACAGTACACTGTATATGATAATGGACAGCCCAGCCAGATTAGTTAAAAACATCCTATCCGTCTTTTTTACACTGGCATCATATCAGTTCAGAATATATATATATATATATATATATATATATATATATATATATATATATATATATATATATATATATAATGTAAGCTGTATCAATGATATACCACGAGATGTTAAATTTTTTATTAAAAGAAAACGAGGCTTGCCGAGTTTCCTTTTGATGAAACATTTATACAACGAAGTGGTATATAAGATACGGCGATACATTATATATATATATATATATATATATATATATATATATATATATATATATATATATATATATATATATATATATATATATATATATATATATTGTATTTATATAACATACAATTACACATATTTGCCCTTTGAACGGAGTTAAGTTTGACTACATGAGTCCAGAGAAAAAAAATCGTATGACACAAGGCGAAAATTCTCTACACTCGTCTTTTCATGGATTTTCGCCCATATCTT